>SDWI01001759.1:6236-11236 GCA_009193005.1 Lamellibrachia luymesi | reverse complement strand
ATTACTGAGGCCGCATATACGTCTCTGTTTGTGTGCAGTCATCTGATTTCTGGATGTTTTCTCTCCGTTGACAAGCACAATTGTGCAATTCTTCTCGATGTGGTCCTTTTGGAGGATCCTTCCCATTTCTGTCTGGCTGTACGTGCAAACGACCGGCACGTTCATTCAGTTACTTTTGGGGCACTCTTTCTGGGCAGCCAAATCTCTTGAATGAACAACCCACTTTCACGAACTCAATTGTTGGGAGAGAATCTCGTACTGCCTACTACATAACGTCCTCAACTCCACCGAAGAAGACTGTGGCATGATATAAACATTTGTGATAATATGTTCAAAGTATCCTTGATATTTGTCGGTTACAGAAAGTGAGCAGGGTTAGAAACTGTAAAATTTGGAAAAAGGACCCATGAATAACGTATGTTATTTACCCTAACATATTTAGAAGAAGGGAGGGGGATATAAGTTAAAGTAATGTTAACACAAAACCTGTTTCTTCTAATTCTTAAGGGTTTTGTTGATTAGTTGTCTTTGTTTTAAATTATTCTTCAAGAGATTTTACAAATTCAGATCTCAACATTAAAAGTAAATGTTAACATGCTATGAATCATTGACTGAATTGATTCAACAATGTCAACATAATTGAATGATGTTAAATTACTCTAATTTCTGTTCGACGGGAGAGGTTCAGCTGAATTGTCAGCGATGTAGAGACGGTTGATGCACCTGGCCGGACAATGACGATACAGCCGAGAGGCGATGCGACGGGGCGGCCGTCATCATCGACGAAGAAGGACCAACGGTCTCTTTGAGCCTCCCCACCCGCGAGCTACCCCCGGTCGTCCGCACGAACGGCCGACCGGGACAGGTACCCCGTCGCGAAATGTTAACAGTGAGCCAGCAGCATCGGCGGCTTTGTGGGCCGGCCGATTGGTTTGTGACACGTTGCATAGCGCGCATAGCGGCGCATTGGCATTCGGTAATGATCCTTCCGCAGGTTCAAATACGGAAACCTTGTTGCAACTTTTACTTCCTCTAAACGATCAAGTTCGATCGTCTTCTCGCCTTTACTGGGAATTCCTCGTTCATGGGGAAGAATTACAAACCCCAATCCCTAGCACGAAGAATGTTCAACGGGTTACCCGATCCTTCCGGACCAGGGCGAACACACGTTGATTCCTTCAGTGTAACGCGCATGCGGACATCTAAGGGCATCACAGGCTTGTTATTGCTCAATCTCGTGTGGCTATGTATCCATTCCTGAAAAAAAACATGCAGCTGCCGAAATAATGTATCATTTTTGAGTAACTAGACTTTTTCTTATAGCGGTCTACTTTATGAACGTTAACAGTATGTCGGCGTCTATTTCGCAAACACGCCCCGCCACGTAAATAACTAAATATACGTTTACAAAGGTTTACCTAAGGCAAATAATTGATTGTTCACTCAAGCTGAGTGTTGGACTGAATTCATTTCAAGTCGACGTTCTCAACGTGTCTAACCAGACTGTCAAACTGTTCTTGGTTCGCCCCTGTTCATGCCTGCGTACTTTTGATTCATTACCCTCAAACGCACATCCAACGAAATGGTAGTGCCATTACTGAGGCCGCATATACGTCTTTCTTATTGTTTTCTGTCCGTTGACAAGCACAATTGCGCAATCTTTCTCGATGTGGGCCTTTTGTAGGATCCTTCCCACTTCTGTCTGGCTGTAGGTGCAAACGACCGCCATGTTCATTCAGTTACTTTTGGGGCACTCTTTCTGGGCAGCCAAATCTCTTGAACGAACAACCCACTGTCACGAACTCAATTGTTGGGAAAGAATCTCGCGACACATGTCTCGGTCGTAGAACAGCCTGTCTCATTTCACATTCTTCTTCATTGGCTGGACACTTCACTTCTGCACGCAGTCTCAAATAACCTTGTCAGGACACGCACATTCGGTAACCACATTGTGTCTGCCAGGGATCGTTCAACACGTTACGGCAAACAATCGTTCAGGAAGTCCAGCAAAGTTCGCAAGAGGCCCGCCCAGAACGCTCTAACTTGTAAGGCTGCATCGATGTCATCTTCTGCCTACAGTACCACTGCCTACTACACAACGTCCTCAACTCCAACGAAGAAAACTGTGGCATGATACACACATTTGTGATAATATGTTCAAATTATCCTTGATATTTGTCAGCTACAGAAAGGGAGCTGGGTTAGAAACTGTCAAGGCTGGAAAGAGGACCCATGAACATATACGAAACGTATGTTATTTACCCTAACATATTTAGAAGGAAGTGAGAAATAAATGAAAGTAATGCTAACACAAAACATGTTTCTTCTAATTCTTAAGGTTTTTGTTGATTAGTTGTTCTTGCATGTCTTTGTTTTAAATTATTCTTCAAGATATTTTACAAATTCAGATCTGAACATTAAAAGTAAATGTTAACATGTTATGACTCATTGACTGAATTGATTGAACAATGTCAACATAATTGAATGATGTTAAATTACTCTAATTTCTATTCGACGGGAGAGGTTCAGCTGAACTGTCAGCGATGTAGAGACGGTTGATGCACCTTGCCGGACAATGACGATACAGCATGGGTGTTGTCATCATACATTATTACCATTCTTTGTATGAACATTCCAAATATCACATGGAATCTTAGTGTCCTTGCCTAACCACGTACCAAAACGCACAGTTGGTGAGAAGCACAGTAGAGGAAGACTTGTTAAATATGAAGTATAACAACACATGCCTCAATGTAATATTGTGTACAATAAATGTAAAATAACTATCGCTCCTCCCTCAGCTGCATAATCCCATTGAACTCAAAAGTAGCTGTAACGATACTGGTTTGATTTCCAAACTTATTGAGTAGCCATAACGATCGTTGGGGTGCCATTCGCACATTCTCGCCAGCTTTGTCTGTCTTCTGCATGTTGTGCGTTGCAAGGTCGGTTGGTTTAGATGCATTCATTCGTCTTCTCTTGTCCTCCAGGGCGCCTCGAAGGGTGGTTTTTGTAATGGTGTTGTGTCGGGTGTTGTGGCCAAACCAGGAGAGCTTTCGTCGTTCCACCGTTCACAACAAGGGATCTTGCCTTCCAGCGAGGGAGTCTACTTGTTGTCTCACACATTCGTTCGTTTTGTGTTCAGTGTAAGACATAAGGAGGAGTGACCCGAGGCATTTAACTTGAATAAGGTTTTGAGTGTTACATTCAGCTTATTATTCGCTACACAACTGGTAGAAAACATTATTAGAATCAGTTGGAAAGTTACTTTAGATTTTATTGCTTAAACATTTTTTTCCCGGAAGTTATATCAAAATGGGGCAGCCGTGGCCTAGTGGTTAAGGTGTTGGACTCTAAATTCGAGGGTTGTGAGTTCAAGACCCACACTGGGCACGGTTCGTTTTCGAAGCTTAGGCAATTTCGTTTACCCTACTTTGCCTCAGTCTACTCAGCTGCAAATGAGTACAAACACTGTTTGAAAGGTACCTGCGATGGACTAGTGTCCCGTCCAGGAGAGTCAGTATAACTGCACTCTAAGTAATTGCTTCGCACTACAGAAACCAGGTTTAAGCACTGGCCATATAAGCCTTCATGGCTTCCTAAGGCGTAATGCCTGGGGATGACTTTACCTTTACCTTTTTTATAACAAAATACTAAATAAAACAAAGGTTTTTTGAAAATGTTTTCTACCATTTGTGTAACACAATGCATACTGAAGATGCTTTTTTCTTGTAAGAATTATAATGCTTTATCAATAAAGAATGGCATTGATTTTCAATTTGCCAATATTTGCTTAACATGGTGGCCAAATGGAAACGGGATGTCTGGCCTCGTGGGCGTTGATCGTTTTCCACTCGGACCAAAAAGTTACTAACCAGTAAGAATCCACGTAAATCTGATATGTTGATGTCGGGTCAACGGCTTAAAAGTTAGAGCATTTGCAGATGTTTGTTGCGAAAAGTTGTTCAGATGTTTGTTGATCGTTATCCACTCGGGTAAAAATTGGTAATCTTCATTAGGAATCCACAGAGACCTCATACGTTTATGTCGGATTAACGATTCTAAAGAGTTGTTTCGCCATTTTTTTGCCGAAAAAATGTCCCCATGTCCCCACGGGGGTTGATCGTTGTCCACTCGGTCCATTCATGTTATTTAGGTTTCAATCTTCCAGATGACACCGAAAAGTACACAACTTGAAACGAAATGTTTGCATTACGTTGATTCTCCGTTGTCATCTTACATTGACAGATGACGTCATTCCATCACACTTCTTATTTGATTATTTTGTTGTTGTGCAAATGGGAGATCTTCGTCTCTCATATTCCAACGTTTCAATTCAGTGTGTGATTGCAGCTGTAAATGGTAAACACATGATATGGATGATTAGGAGGAGTACTTTGAATAAAGAAAAATTTTAATAATACATTTACATAAAGCAACAGTCAGGCCTCATTTGGAATAACGTGTACAAGCTTGAAGGTGATATCGTAGGAAGGTACACTAGAAAGTGTGCATTGGAGAACAACTGAACTCATTCCAGAACTGAGAGATTTTAGTTATAAAAACCCGCCCTAGTGAATATTGTTTAACAACACTAGAGAATAGAAGATGAAGAGGATGTTTGTTTAACATGTTGTATGGTTATGAAAATATAGCTCATATTCATATCTTTTAGTATTACTCAAAACGATTGTTATGTCACCCCTGACAACAATGTTTACTCAAATACCAACTCAAATCATTAGGGAAGAATCCAGCCTCTCTGCAATTACTGCGCGAAAGTTGTTCGTTCGCATTATATTTCAATCCTTGGAATGTCATCTCTATCTGTTGGCAGGCATACGTTAACACGTGTGTGAATTCATGCGATGTGGACTGAACTAACTAAGTGGTAAAATTCCCTAACTGTATAAAATGACGTCATAATGGCTAACTTGCGGGATTCTCTAAATGTAAATGACAGCTTCTAAATATAACGATGACATAATTTTGATGGTATA
>SDWI01001758.1:66538-76942 GCA_009193005.1 Lamellibrachia luymesi | reverse complement strand
GTGGTGGTGTGGGTGGTGGTGGTGTGGGTGGTGGTGGAGGTGGTACCATGGTGGTGGTACCATGGTGGTGGATGTTGGTGGAGTGGGTGGTGGATGTTGGTGGTGGTGTGGGTGGTAGTGGTGGTGGTACCGTGTGGGTGGTGGTGGTGTGTGGGTGTATGTGCAGTTGTTATCATAACAGCTCACTGAGAGATGTACTGACAATCTGCAATTTACTGTAGGTATTCAAGTGATATTCATAGTGTTATGTGTTACATTAACAAATAGGTAACAATACGAGTAATATTTCAGGTTCACGGCTTGAGAGGCTATGTAAAGAAAGTAGACAGTGATGGCGACGTTTTTGTGAAGTGCATCAACCAGTCCAAGTGAGTATTATTTGGAAAATGCGAGTGAGTTGTGCTAGGAACTTTTAGTCCGTTCTCACATCCAGTAGTGGATAACATAAGACACTACGATAAAACGATAAAGGTGACAGTTTTGTGTTAGTTTTACCAATGTTTTATGCTGGTTGAATCAATTAGATGCAGTGTTAAGAGCAAGAAAAAAGTGTCAGGACTTGGTGGCTTAGTTAACAAGAGATTTAACAAGATTGCCATCCCAAACAACAAGTTCCAGATGGCAAGTGGACAAGGAAGTCATTGGCTTATCTAGAGTCCAACAGTTTCATCATCTATGTGTAGCCGGCCCTTATCAGATATCTGTCAATTCTATTTTTAAACATATTCACACTACTAGCATTAACACAATCATTTGGCAGTTTGTTCCATTCATTTATCACCCTCTGTGAGAAAGAGTACTTTCTCATGTCCAACCTACACTGCTCCTTAACTAATGCTGCTTTGTGTCCTCTGGTTCTACTGCCTTCTTTAAGTTTGAAGAACATATTCCTATCAACATCCTCATAACCGTTCACTATTTTAAACACTTCTATTTGGTCTCCTCTTAGTCTCCTGGTCTCTAGTGTTGTCAAACCACATTGTAATAAGCGACTTTCGTAACTAAGGTCTCTCAATTCTGGAATCATTTTAGTTGCTCTTCGTTGTATTCTTTCTAGCTTGTCTATGTCCTTTTTACGATACGGCCTCCATGCTTGAATACAATATTCCAAATGTGGTCTAACTATTGCTTTGTACAGGGGTACAATTAGCTGTTTCTCCTTATACATGATAGTTCTCCTAATTAGCCCTAGAATTTGATTTCCTTTCGAAGCAGCAATCCCACATTGCTCTGAAACTTTCATGTCAGCACTAAATGTTACTCCTAAGTCCTTTTCTTGTGTGGTTCTACCTAGTACAGCATCCCCCATTTTATATTCTTCGTCCATGTTTCCATGTCCTATGTGTATACATTTACACTTCCCAAAATTGAATAACATTTGCCATTTTTCTGACCATTTAACTAATTTATCTAGATCATCCTGTAAACTTTGTTTATCTGTATCATTAGTAACCTTTCTGAATACTTTTGTGTCATCTGCAAATTTGAGTACTTTGCTAGATATGTCATCTTCCAAATCATTTATATATATTAAAAACAGTATAGGGCCTAATACTGATCCCTGTGGTACCCCACTCAAAACAGATTTCCAGTTTGAAATCTCACCATCTACTATTACTCTCTGTCTTCTGTGTGTAAGCCACTTTTCTATCCAGTTGATTACATCATTACCTATACCATGGGCTTTTAGTTTAAGTAACAATCTTTGATGTGGCACTTTATCGAAAGCTTTCTGAAAATCTAAGTAGACAACATCCACTGGTGACCCGTCATCTACCCACTTTGTAATTTCTTCTAAAAAACATAAGAGATTGGTTAGACATGACCTTGCTTTTAGGAATCCATGTTGAGATGTATTTATTAATTTATGTTTTACGAGGAATTCCACCATGTGGTCTCTAATTAATGTTTCGAGTAATTTACATACAACTGATGTTAAACTCACTGGTCTGTAATTTTCTGGCTTCTTCCTCGATCCCTTCTTAAATAGCGGCGTAATGTTTGCTTCTTTCCATTCTGAAGGAACTATTCCTTCTTCTAGTGACAAGTTAAATAAGTTTGCAAGTGGTGTACTAATTTGATCAACAATTTCCTTTAGCAGTTTTGGTGGTATCCCATCAACTCCAGGTGATTTATTATCTTTCATCTTCTTAATTTTCTTTGCTATCATTTCAGGAGTTACAAATAACTGCCCTAAATGTTCTGATTTATTGCCCTCAAATTTAGTCAATGGAACTGGAAGTGAGCTGATATCTTCTGTGGTAAAAACTGAGCTGAAATACTCATTCAGGACCTCTGCCATTTGGAACCCATCTGAAATTATGTTTTCACTGTTGTTTTCCAGTGGTCCGACCTTATCTCGAACTTTCTGTTTACTCCTTACATAAGCATAGAAACTCTTGCTGTCATTTTTTATATTACCTGCCAATTTTTTTTCAAAGGTTCTTTTAGATTTTCTAATTTCAGTTGTAGCTAGGTTAAGTGCCTCTTTGTAGTTTGTGTAGTCTTCTACATTTCCAGTGTGTTTATAGACCTTCCACAGCATCTGTTTGTGAGCAATTTTTCTAATAGCTTCTTTTGACAGGTGTTTTTTCCTGGATCTTTTCCCTTGTTTTCTTAATGGAATAAATTTCTCAATAATGCCCTCAATCTCATATTTTAAACAAGTCCAGCATTCTGTTGCTGTCTTGTTCTTCAGCAAGTTATTCCAATCTATATTTGCTAGATATGTTCTCATCACTTTATATTTGCCTTTGTTGAAGTTCCTCCTCCATTGTTTTTTATATGTATTCCCTGTTTTTACTTTTATATTAAAATGGATTTGGTTATGGTCACTTGAACCCAAAGGTTCGTGTACTTTAACATTGTCAACTAATTCATTTTGAGAAGACAAAATTAAATCTAACACATTCCCACCTCTGGTTGGTTCCAAGACATGTTGAGTAAGGAAACAATCCTGTGTTAGAAGTAGAAACTGATGGTCGTCACCTCCAGCACTCTCTAATGATTCCCATTGTATATGGCCATGGTTAAAATCACCCATTATAACACATTCTCCCTTGCTCACCTCCCTTATCGCCTTTTGTAATTTTACATCTTCCTCTTGTCCTATGTTAGGACTACGATAAACTACTCCTATTGTTAATGTTGAGTTCCTGGTAACTATGTTACACCAAATTACTTCCACACTATCTGCTTCACTTTTCAGTGTAATTTCATATGCTTGGATAGATTCTTTAATATACAAAATTACTCCACCTCCCCTTCTTTCTCGTCTATCCTTCCTAAACATTACATAGCCTGTCAGTGCTAACTCAGCATCTACTATATCTTCATTTGCCCATGATTCTGTGATGCCTATTACATGAGGATCAATATCTGCTACCATAATGTCTAACTCACTTTTTTTATTTACTATGCTCCTGGCATTTAAGCATACACATTTAAGTTCATTGTCTGAAATTATTGGTGAACATTTCTTTGGATGTGTATTTGTAGTAGTACTCCTTTGAGTTTTCTCTGTCAGTTCCCCCTGCGCATCTAGTTTAAATAATCTATGGTACCTGTGCCCTCGTCGACAACTCTGACAAACTCACACGCAAGAACTGCAGCGCCCTTCCCTGTCAGATGAAGTCCATCTCTCATGAAAAAGTCACCTCTTCCCACAAAGTTTAACCACATGTCTACGAAGCCTACTCCCTCCTCCATACATACCTTCTGTACCTGTGTGTTGATCGCCATCCTTCTACAGTTCCTATATTCCTCACCCCTGCCTCCCATTATTGGTAATATCCCCGACAATACGATCTGCCCAACTCGTGCCTCTTTAAGTGTCTTGATCAACCTCCTGTACTTACCAATGATGGCTGACGTTCCCTCCTTATCTGCATTGTTCGTTCCCACATGCACGAGAACAGCACCTCCCGTGCCACCACCCATGACCTGTCCTGCCTTCTCTGCTATATCCTCTACTTTTGCCCCTGGTAGGCATACTGTTATGTCATCTCCTCTATTTACAATTTTATCCACTTTCCTAATGATGGAATCCCCCATAAATACCCGGGCTTTCCTCGCTTTCCCCTGTGATACTACATCAGCAAAGCTCCTTTCCTGTTGCACACTACTAGTATGCCCCCTTTCTCTCATATCATCAACCTTTACTGTCTTACCACCTGGCAATCCCTCTCCACTCACCCGCTTACCTCTCTTTTGTTGCATTCTCTGCCTTCTGTCATCTTTCTTCTTCTTACCAGCTTTCTCCCTCACATTGCCACTGCTCTCCTTGTTCTCCTCGGTCTCACCACCTCTGCTCTCCTCGGTCTCACCACCTCTGCTCTCCTCGGTCTCACCACCTCTGCTCTCCTCGGTCTCACCACCTCTGCTCTCCTCGGTCTCACCACCTCTGCTCTCCTCGGTCTCACCACCTCTGCTCTCCTCGGTCTCACCACCTCTGCTCTCCTCGGTCTCACCACCTCTGCTCTCCTCGGTCTCACCACCTCTGCTCTCCTCGGTCTCACCACCTCTGCTCTCCTCGGTCTCACCACCTCTGCTCTCCTCGGTCTCACCACCTCTGCTCTCATCAGTCTCACCACCTCTGCTCACTTCTGTCTCACCCTGCCCTGTCATCATCAAAATCATATGCCTTAGCTCAATCACCTGCTCCTGCAGATATTTCACTGTCGTACACCCCCTACACACGAAATGGAAATCATCCGCCTGCACCTCCGCCCACGAATTTACACACCCGGACTTTGCAAAGTCTATCCAGCTGTCGCAGCTAGAACATATCAAATTACGTTTTGCCTTTACTTGGCGTTTGCACGGCGCCATGTTAGAAATTAAATTTGTATTTGTTTATAATCCGTTTATAATCAATTTATACTAGGTAGTCTTCACAAAGACTGTTTTTGTGTTGTAATACACACTTTATGCTATTTTACTTATGTCTTAATTAAATTTACAACTATTGCCTTGCAACTTATTTTCTATGTAACAGCTGACGACCACAAAACGTAATATCGCTCGCGCTAACGAAATTTCAGTGATCTTTAAATTACACTGAATTACTATCTACGGCTAACTTTTAACAACTAACTAAAACAAAATATTCAGGTTCTCAATCTTTAATATGTATTAAATTATTTACAATAATATTATGTCTCGTATTATTTACCCAATCAACTGACCACAACAAACCTTAATTATCACTCGCGCTACCGAGTCTTCGGAGATCTACTATATAAACTACCCTAAATTACTCCTATAGCTAAATCTTAACAGTGACTATTGCCTAAACAAGGTCTCTTGCAAGTTTATGTTTAATATACACGTAATAATACTACTTGTCCGATCAACATTCCACGTTTTAGACAAATATCCAATCCACCAAATTCAATTCCGTGTTCTCAAGATTTCCCAAGATGCAATTGCAGTCTGGTTTGTTGCATACACAAGGTCTGAGTTCATTTCACTTCATCAGTGGCATCAGTGGAAAGTGCTTCAGTGAGGGTTGCGGACAACAGCTAGTTGTCCCGTGCTTCGATTTGTACGTGTACAATTAGCAACCACATTCAGTATGCTGGCAATTTAAATAAACAAAATATGTGGCAGTCTGCACGCAGATTATCAGGATTGTTGATTGTTTACATACATTAATACTGTCAGTAATCAGTGTCCCATTGTGTGGATCATCATTTCTTTGTTTGGCAAGCACATGTATGCATGCACGCACGCACGCACGCACACACAGCCTATCCAATGCCACTCACGTCATCTAAATAGCAAAGCCTTCGACACCATCCATACCAGGAAGAACTGTTACATATTTTCTTATTTTTTCCGAACAATAAAAGATTGGAATACCAAACACAATAGCCAGCATCACAGAACCACAGCAATTTAAGCAAGCTCTCACACATTTAGTCCCAAACAAGCACGACTAAACAGCACTCGCACCCAACCCTGACCGTTTGACTCCATAGGAGTGTTGGCCAGCACCAAGAAAAGACACACATACGCACACACCCACGCATCTTCTCCGGCTTAGGTAGCCAGCCGTATTGCCTGTGGTAGTTTGAAGCAATTGTTGTAACCCTAATAATGTTGAAGTTTTCTTCATCGATCAAATGCTTGTCCTAGAGTAGAATGCCAAAGATGGAACGTTTCCTCAGTAGTTCTTCTATAACACTGCATCTGTATCAGGTACTTGTTCGATCCAAAACTCCTGAAGGTCATTGATACGTCGAAGATGGCAGTTGAAATCGGTGACTTCGTGTTGGTGATCGACTCCTACAAGAAGGTCAAGGCTCTACAGGACAAGGGCCATGGAGGATGGAAAGAGGAAATGGGAAAGGTTCACATGTATCATTTTACATAGTAAACAGCCTTATCATAGTAACATGTTTATGTTACTATGTTTATAACAAAGTACTAATTTTCAAATCAAATGTTAATTTTACAAATTTATTCTGACCAACAACTTAGAAAAGCAAGCACTCTTGCCAACATAGGATAGGAAATATCAACATTTTTATTCGCCGTATGCATGTAGTATGGATGAAAGTATAATTTGTATTATGTTTGGCGCATTCCTTTTAACGGCATATTGATTATTTTATTTATTTGTGGCTTGTCTTGATAAATATGAATTGACATCAAATCGGCCACTCTCTTGCAGACACTGGGCTCAGTCGGCACTGTAGTTGATGTTCTACCAAGTGGATGTGCTAGAGTTGTTGTTTCTGAGAGCTCATGGACCTACAATGTGAAAGCACTGAAAGTTATCGCTAGATGTGGTAAATAGTAATTACTTGAACGCATGATAGGTTTTGTTGAATTATTTTAGAAACAATGATTGAACCTATTTCATATTTGCTGACAAAAATAGAAATGAGTATTCATATCATTGCATTTCTATGAAATCTTCCATTAAACTCATATGTTTTATCTGTGTTAGTCTTAGGAGCATTTCGTATAATGACACATGCATCCTGTGACAAGTCAACAATATGGTTTAACTTACTGTGGTGAGACAGGCCATATTGGCAGTCGCCCGTGTATCCTAGGATATTGTTCTGTGTATTTTATGTTTATTTCCAACTCAATGATTTCGAACTGGAACAATGTCCAGGGTGTGCTAAATTAACATTTATTTTTAATTATTACAACCATGTGATGTTTGATTCATTATTCATCATTGTTCAGTTTCATTATTGACTAATTAACCAGTTTTGCCACATAATTACTATGTTTGCCATTGATTTAGAAATTTTGCATAAACACACTCGGTTGAATATCCTTCAAAGAAATGTTTAAATTGAGGGGAACAAATATAACTAAACATGTGATGCAGTCGTAAAACAGAATAATACTTTGTTGTAAGAATTGAAACTACAGGCAATCTGTGTTTCATTTGCTTTCTCAGACATGACACCATTCTCGAATACAACATCATGGGGGAGTGACTCCGAGTGGGGCAACTTTAAAACTTGGCTGCACTACTTTGCTGAAGTTGCCGATGGACGGATGGGTGGTATGATGGAAATGATGCAAATGATGAAAGGCATGTCTTCAGATGCTACTGACGAGGTAACTAAAAGAGTAATAGAGGAAATGGATTGATGCATAATTTCTTTCTTTCAGGGGATAGAGAACTTTGCATATGCCTACTTATAATTAATTATCACTTATGTTTCAGTATGTTTATATATATATATATGACCCATCTTAACAAAATGAGTCACGTCCAAATTTGAACATTTTGAGTTATTAGAATCGTTGAAAAGAATAGGGTCTCGGCTTTCACATCATGCATCCAGATATATGAATTCTAGGCGAAGCTACGTTTCGCTAAACATGTATGGGGTAGAAATCTTCAAATGGAGAAATCAGCTGACAAAATTTAATATGTTTATTACCAAAGCTACCTTAGTTACCATGCACATATCTGGCAGATATTTGGACCACGAAGATAATGGCAAGGTCATGACATTCTACTAATATAATAGTTTAATATGTTTAATAAGTTTAATATGTTTATTACCAAAGCTACCTTAGTTACCATGCACATATCTGGCAGATGTTTGGGCCACTTGAAGATAATGGCAAGGTCATGACATTCTACTAATATAATAGCAAGATCTTTGTAAAAAAATACCAACAAAATTAATTTCCATGTAATTACCGCCATTGTTAAGGAATGGCAAAACTATCTGCACTATGCCACCAGTGTCAATGATAATGTGACACATTTTAGTTTAGATAATTGCTACTAGTGACCTTCTTGGGTTGTTGGGGGAGTTGGGGCAGTAAGAAATTAATTTTTGTTGAGATAATTGCTACTAGTGACCTTCTTGGGTTGTTGGGGGAGTTGGGGCAGTAAGAAATTACTTATTGTTTGCAATTTAAAAAATCAAAATCCATTTATTCAGCATAAGGGGAGACTCGGTTGGTGGATTTTTAAAAACAATTATTTTATTACTCAAAATGCTTCCACCCTATTTTGAGAAATTTGTATTCATAATTTTCACTTCAGTAACAATTTCATACTTCTAAATCACTTTCATTTGTGGGTAAAGCATGCGTCTTCCAAGAAATAAATCTTATTTTTTCAAAACCATGCATCATATCTCTGGAAGTAATACTGCTTGAAGCATAAGGTTATCATTGTGCGTGGTTTATGACAGAACAACTGACCAATGCATCTTGGGATCTACCGGAGGCCAGGGACCATCCCTACCAAGGGCCTATGGGAGCTGACAACATCCCTTATATTCCCTCACTGCAGGGGGTGTCTGACCAGTTACAAGCATTACCCTGCTATGGGAGCTGGCAACACCCCTTATATTCCCTCACTGCAGGGGGTGTCTGACCAATTAGAAGCATTATCCCAACAGTGGGATCTGGCAACATCCCTTCCTTTGGCCATCACCCACCAACCAGCCCCCCTTTCTCCACCTTTCAAAAAAATATAGGATGGCCAGCATTTCAAAAGGGCTGGGGCATTCGTTCTAAAAACTTCGTTTTGGGCTGGCTGGACACCCAGAGGGATGCAGACCCCAGGATTCTCTGGTCATGTGACTGCAGTCACATTATCATGATCAAGTAGCTGGCCCAGGACCGCAAAACAACTACACAATTCAGCAACGCCATTTTCTACTTGCTATGTGGGTCAGCTGTGTGATGCGGTGGAAATGCGTGGTGCGCATGCGTCCGTGACCATTATTTAAATGACTTCATTGCTGTGCCAATCGCATAATTATCCAGCTAGGATAATTACACAGCTAAAGCAAACACTGCCTGCCTTTCACCCCCTCCTATTCGACACATTCGTAATATATGCTAATGACATGACCATATATAGAAAGATGAGATGCCAAGCTTTGTAACGATGCCAGATTTGTGAGGGACCATCCACAAATTGTGGACAAAAACAGCATTTTTGACTTTGTTTTGTGGAAGTCAAGCGGAACACATCGAACAGCTCTTCAAAGATAACACTAAAATACATCAATCATAACTAAATAAACATAAACTAAAATGAATGCTAAGGAATCATTTTCAGGGAAAATCGTTGGATTAGCCACTTTTTAATAAAAACGGCATTTGTGCAAGTTTCATGTTTACCGACATCCGACTCATTTTGTTAAGATGGGTTACAATTATAGGGGGCAAGCTGACGAATGGGGCAAGTTAAAGTCACATAATATTCAAAACTATTAGATGAGAATAGTATTGCTGTGTTTTATGTTTCTGCTATTCTTCAACTGCACAATCTGTTTTCTTTTGTTCAATTGTTCTACTTGCACTTATATATGTATTACATGTATTGAGAGGGAAAATGAGCCACTTGTGGCTTTAAACCCTCATTATAGAAACTACAACAATGTTATATGTATCATATCATTGTACGTATTGTACCACAGTTTCTATAAAATAAACCATCATCATATTGTGTTAAGACAGGGAACAGATGGCAGCACCATGCAATTTTCTAGTGGCATACATGCACTTGTACAGTGTGGCAACATTTGCAATTTGACACAAACTGCAAGCAGTTTTTTCCTTGAACTTGCAATAAGCAAAATTAAGCAAATAAGACATTGTAACACACGTGTATCTGCCAAATTAACTACATCAAATGTCTGTTTACAACAGCACGACTTTGAAACCTTGCTGCACTACATTGCTGAATCTTCCGATGGATGGATGGGTGGTATGATGCAAATGATGCAAATGATGAAAGGCATGTCTTCAGATACTACTGATGAGGTAACTAAATGAGTAATAGAGGAAATGGATGGAGGCATAATTTCTTTCTTTCAGGGGATAGAGAACTTTGTATATGCCTACTGATCACTATTTATCACATATTTCAATATATATGTGTATATATATATATATATA
>SDWI01001758.1:52571-64010 GCA_009193005.1 Lamellibrachia luymesi | reverse complement strand
CTGGTAAATCCATGAACAAGATATGAAAAACTAAATTGTCATTGTACCCACGGAGAACAGAGGCAAGCGCTATGGGACAAACAGGGGAAGGCATCCTACTTCCTAGACCAAACAGGCGGACCAGGGGCACATGACAGTCCGGCGGGAGGATTGGACGGAGGTCGGGAACTGGAAATGTATCGCTTCTCAGGGGCCCTGCAACGGAACAGTGGGTGGGGACCGTTACAACAGTGACATTTGTGCGTGAAGCGACAAGTGTCTCCCCTACAATAACCCCCCCGGTTGTAGATGAAACATGGACTGGCTGAACGCTAAGCGCTAAGTCAACATACTCACCTGCCCAAATCTTTTCCTTCAACCTGTCAGGGATACGGACATGGAGGGGCAAGGCAGAGGATGAACAGGCAGCCACCATTTCCTGTGTATCGCTGGGAAGAACATGCACAACAGGGGGATCATGACGATCAACATTACCAGTACCTGCAACATTATGCAAACCCTCTACAGTCAAATAATTTGGCCATGGGGCCACCTCAGAACCAGCGCCCGATGTTGCTGGGGTAGGGGGTCCATGCGCAGTTGCAGCCGCCAATTGTGCTGCACTGCTAACGCGGGTCGCAAGGCGAGGACCATGGAGTGGATCCGCTCCGACGAGGCCATGCGACGCTCCATGTCATGCTCCCACGCATGCCACACCAATGCTGCGTCCTCAAGCTGCACTGCCTGGAGTCCTGGCACGTCGTCGAAGTCCTGACGCACTGCACATTCAGGCGGTGGGGCACCCAAAGCTGCAGGCAAACAAGCAGGTGTCCGGGTGGCTGGACGTCTGGCAGCAGTGCGGGACCGTGTCTGGCAATCCGTCGGCTGCTGCTGGCGAGCCATTCGTCCTCGAGATGATTTCACAGGAGGCATCCTGTAACCCAGTATACAGACACAGCACTCTAAACCAAAGAACAGAACATAATCAGACTTGCAATTGAACCAACCCGAGATATGGACCGATTGCAAGATGCAGGATAACGTAGTATGACAAAACAATCACAGCATAATGCCAAGTGACAATCAAACGTCATACAATAAAACAATTAGCAGGCGATACTGTTAGGGCAGAAACAAAAGCTGGGAACAACTTGATGTGTAAAACAAGAATCAGCCACAGCAGCAAGATGTTCTTTTTTTGTGATAAAATCAGCCGCAGAATAAAAGCCAAAAATAAAAGCCTGCACAGCATGTAAAAACATGTGCCAATGTACAAACATGATAATCTGCCCCAGCAGAAAAAACCAGCTACAGCCAACACAGCGTGTAAAAACGCGAGAATTTGATACAGCAGAAAATATTGGCCAACAACCAACACAGCGTGTAAAAACACGAGAATCTGATACAGCAGAAAATATTGGCCAACAGCCAACACAGCGTGTAAAAATAAGTCAGCAGAGAAAAGTGGCGAAAGCCAACACAGCTTGTAAAACATGAGAATCTGTCACAGCAGAGAAAACTTGTGAAAGCCAACACAGCTTGTAAAAACATGAGAATCTGTCGCAATAGAAAAAACCGGCTAAAGAATCGGCCCTAGCATAAAAATCAACTGAAGCCCACCCAACGTATAATCACATGAAAATCTGCCGGCTCAGCAAAAACACTAACACCAGCACGTGTAAGAATACCAGAAACTGCCACCGCTGAAAATACATGCAAATATGCAGCAATAGAAATGCAGCCGAGTTAAATATTACCAAAAGTTGAATCACCGCCAAAACACATGGCTTGCCTCGTTGTGAAATGACTACCAGAAATCTAGCCAATGAACTGGTTAACGGCCTTCATAATGGCCCACCGAATACTCCGGAAAAAAATGGTAATTTCTGATGTCTGAGAAATGCACCCCATCCCGGCGGAAAACGGCCCGGATGCTGTTCCAGAGACGCTTATGTCTCCATAAAACCATGCCGTTCACTCCTTGACACAAGGACTCGAGCTTCTCATTAAGCACGATCACCCGAGCAGCACCCTCTTCAAAACTAAAATTTCTGTGCTTTGCTCACGTTGCTAGCATAAAATCCTGTATGCAACCGTGGTTGCATACTCTCATATAAATATATATGGGGGCAAGCTGACGAATGGGACAATTTTCTAGTGATCAATGTGGCAACATTTGCAATTTGACACTAACTTCAAGCAGTTTTCTCTTGAACTTGCAATAACACAAAATGAAGCAAACAAGACAGGTGGCACAAAAGTTGCTTTATTTACGAAGGACACATGCAATTGTTCATAAACTTAATTTTTAGACACTTGATAATTGATTGAAGCTTCCGATATTCTATCGTGAACTTGCTCCAGTATGAATGTCACCTTGCCCCATACGTGGGATAAAATGACAAACATTGGGTAATTAATTTGACAAATTATTTCTTGCTCTCATTTTAATTGCATATATATTGTTATTATCTTGAAAGAAGGTACATATGTTCTTGCTTGTTGTATTGCTACCAGATTGCTGGTGTTAATAAATCATGGATTAATGCCCTATATATATATATATTGCTAGCGTGCCACCTATATAAATATATATGTATATATACAATGACATATCTTCACCGCTTGAAATATTTTGTTTCACCCTGGTTCCTTGCAGACTTTCAACAAAGGGGACAAAGTGCGAGTCGATGGTGATGAGTTGACAGTCATTCGTCTACAGAAACGTCATGGCGGTTGGAACAAAAAAAAAATTAGAAAGGTAACATAGGAAGAAGCCGGTGGTCTAGAGGCGTACTACGCTGCCTAGGCACAACATAGTGTGGGGCCTAGGCACAACATAGTGTGGGGCAAGCAGAGTCCAAAGTAGTCGAATGTATTTCCTAGTTCACGTGTCTGGTGCTGAAAGTAATTTCAAATATACATTTGAGAAAAGTATTTATTCTGAAATATGTTTCTACAAGTACTGGTACAGAACAAGTATGCAGCGCTTTGCAATAAATACTAAGCACTAGTGTGAATATGTTGAAACAAACTATGTAGAAGTGTTATTACTTTTAAATGTACCTTATAGCAAGTAATTTCTAAAACATAAATATCGGTTCAGACAAAATCAAAATGATGGATATTTCTGGCTGATTTGGGAGAAAATGCAGAACATNTTTTTAATATAGTATTTACTTAGTTGATATTTTCAGAAGCTAAATATATTACTCTATACTTAGGCTGTGCAAAATTTCAACGAATTCTGTCCTTGGTAACTAAGGTATGCTGAAGTAAACATGTACATGAACTTCAAACGCATTTTTCTCAGTTTGAATGTTTCTACCCCATGTATGTTCATTGCGGCATAACTTCGGCTAGAAGTGAGCTATATCCATACATCATATTAAAGCTTAATATCTGCTCTTTCCAATGATATGAGTAACTAAGTATTTAAAAATTTACACTTGTGATTCACTTCGTTAGGACGCGACACAATAATATATGTATATATATGTATGTGTATATATATACTGACAAATATATATATATGGGGGCAAGCTGATGAATGGGGCAAGTTAAAATCACCTAATATTGTGTTAAGACGGGAACAGATGGCAGTACCATGCAATTTTCTAGTGGTGTACACGCACTTGTATAGTGATCAATGTGGCAAAATTTGCAATTTGACACAAACTGCAAGCAGTTTTTTCTTGAACTTGCAATAAATAAAATGAAGCAAATAAGACAGGTGGCACGAAAGTTGTTTTAAGAAGAGGACACATGCAATTATTAATAAACTTAAATTTTAGACTTACTTGATAATTGATTGAAGCTTCCGATATTCTATCGTCAACTTGCTCCAGTATGAATGTCGCCTTGCCCCATACATGGGATAAGATGGCAAACGTTGGGTAATTAACTTGACAAATTATTTCTCGCTCTCATTTTAATTGCATATACATTGTTATTATCTTGAAAGAAGGTACATATGTTCCTGTTTGTTGTATTGTTACCAGATTGCTGGTGTTAATAAAACACACAAATCATGGATTAATGCCCTATATATATGTATGTATATATATACAATGACTAATATCTTCACCACTTGAAATATTTCACTTCACCTCTTTCACCCTGGTTCCTTGCAGACTTTCAACAAAGGGGACAAAGTGCGAGTCGATGGTGATGAGTTGAAAGTCATTCGTCTACAGAATGGTCATGGCGATTGGAACAGGAAAAAAATGAGAAAGGTAACATAGGAAGAAGCCGGTGGTCTAGAGGCGTACTACGCTGCCTAGGCACAACATAATGTGGGGCCTAGGCACAACATAGTGTGGGGCAAGCAGAGTCCAAAGTAGTCAAATGTATTTCCTAGTTCACATGTCTGGTGCTGAAAGTAATTTCAAATATACATGTGAGAAAAGTATTTATTCTGAAATATGTTTCTACAAGTACTGGTACAGAACAAGTGTGCAGCGTTTTGCGATAAATACTAAGCACAAGTATGAATATGTTGAAACAAAATATGTAGAAGTGTTATTACTTTTAAATGTACCTTATCGCAAGTAATTTCTAAAACATATATTGGTTCAAACGGGCGGGCATATTAAATGTGGAAACAAATAGTAATGAGGTATGTATTTAATTAGGCAGTTGGCACTGCATAGATTAAAATATAAATGCTCCAGATTTTAATACACATGTATGTCTGTCTTTTATCAGTATCTAGACAAAATCGCCACCGTCGAGAGTAAGCTAAAAGGCCGCGTCAAAGTGCAATTCTCAGATGGCGTAATGTGAGTACATTATGCAATTGATTGATTTTTTTCTGGAAAGTTCACAATGTTTCACATTGAATTTGTTGGTAATAACATAACTTATAGTATGTTCATCTGCTCTGCTTACCATACTCCATTTAGGAATTCAGATTACACTAGAACTATTCTGTCCATTAAAACAAAATATAAAATAAAATTGTTTAATACATATATTAAATATCATCAATCTTCAAAGTTATATTTTCTATCATGATATAGGCATACAATAAGTTATTGGGTCCACAACCTGCGGAGATATTTCATGCAACCTGCGGACTGACAGCGAGATTGTTCATAATTTGATCTGCGATGTGGGTATTGTATAAAATATATAACTAATATTTAATTGTAAGACGTCTCACCTATACTTTCGTTGACACTGCAGCACAAAATGTGAAAGTGCAGAAAACTGTGGAGTAGGTTCGCACTCGCAGTTTAAACCACCGGCAGTTACATCACCTTCTGGTCAGCTTAAATCCACAATACCCAGACCTCTGGTGCATTAACTACGGGGAAATGTCACATTTGTCATGACCAGTTGCGAACAAAGCATTCACCAACAGTGCCATCTTCCATGTCTCTTGGCCAATCTGAAAAACTTTTCACCTTGGTATTTTCGTTCAGGTTTTTTAATCAGAGTGATCTTTGTACCTACATCCCCCATGTTCTAACTTTATTGAATAACGACGAGGTATGTCTTGCTGCACTCATGATTACCAATGAAGATGACAGTGTTGACTTCGCAAGCACTAGCACCGATCTGTCATGCATATAATAGCGCAGCAACTTCAAGCATTTCTAAATATTCAGTACATTCAGTCCCTCTTTACCTCGCAGATGGTGTTCATTTTGTGAAAGCCTCCTAGAAGCAGGACAAAATTGAGAAAGTCGTATTTGTGTCTTGTCCCCGATGGTCAAGCCAAGTTCGTGTGTGTCTTGATACCCAGTAATGATAGTCAGTATATCACCAAATGCACATGATAGCGTCACACCCATGTCATCTCCTATTTCAGCAAGGCAGGGTCAGCTAGAAATGTTGGGATCAGAGGCATGTATACCCAATTTTGCTTGCCTTATTGTGTTATGACAATCACAGAATGCCAAGAGGCCATGCAAATTATGCTCACAGCTTGCACGGACATATGTCAAGCACATAGTTGGGCACCAGCAACATCGGGCATCACACTAGTCAACATAGCCTTGATTGTATGCCAAGAACACATGACATGATGACGAATAATATTTTTCATTGAATAATAAAATCCAATTATTATTCTCTACCAAAGGTTGCCATTTAGTAATAATTATATTGTCATTAGACATACTATTATTGACGTACTGTATCAGATACATGAAATGCACAATTTTTTTCATAATAAGAATATTATAAATATTAACAGGGCATTCGCCTAAAGGTACAATAATAACTATTCTTAACCTGTCAGCTGAAAAAATAGACGTAGGATCATGACTCATAAAATTATACTTGCAGCCCACTGACTTATTTGAGGTCACTATTGTAGATGAAACAGAACTCCCAGCGGACACCCAGAAAATTGTCTCACAAAGCGGAACTGTTCAGTCTCAGTGTCACCCCCCAAAAAAAACATTGTCTGACGAACATGAACTTTTCACTTTCAAATGCCTTCAAGACGTGTCTAACAAAGAACAACTCTCCAATCTCAGCGTCCTCCCCCAAAAAAAAAACTTGTTAGACAAAGTGGATCTGTGTTCAGTCTCAGCGGGCCCCAAAATAATGTGTCTGAAGAATCAGAACTCTTCAATCTAAGCAGCCCCCAATTTTTTCTTACGCACCAAGTGCACCCCCCGCAGTCTACTGGTCTGCATAATTAAAAATACACTTCTGACCCACACTCAGCTTGCTCACGTGTGCAACTTTACTTGTATACCATAATGTTTGGTATTTGCAGGATGACATAACTGTTTTTGTAGCTTGATGTTCAATGAGGTGCTTCTGCATCGAGTCGATGTAGCTACCGAACAAGACGAACAAAGGAACATCCCCTTCAAAAGGTAGTACACTTATATGTCATCAATGTTGGTATTCTGAACATTAACTTTTTTCTCTCCCCTTTCTAGCATTCGATGTTAATTTACAACTGTCATTCATAGGTAATACAAAGCTTTAGTGCTGTCTGTGCTTAATTATAATATAGATGAACAATTATCAAAAGGTCATCACAAAAGTATCGCGAACTAGCAAAATTAAATAAAAATTATTTTAATTATTTTTTCATTTTGAATGTTACTTCTATCATTACTCTACATGAAAGTAATGATGAAAAGATAGTTGTTCAAGACAAAGTACAAAGTTATTAGGAATTTGTATTTCTTGGATGCATGAAGATTTATGAGCTGTGTTATCAAATTATCAGTCTCAGTAACGCACATCACTGGGGCATAAATTTTATTTTAAATTTTCCCGTTGAACAAATACTAACTAAGCATCATAGTGCCTTTTATGTCTTGTTTGAATGTGTGGTGCTATTTATAGAAATGCTAACTAAGCATCATAGTGCCTTTTATGTCTTGTTTGAATGTGTGGTGTTATTTATAGAAATGTTTTAATGGAATTGAGCATTACAATGACATAAACGAGACATGTTACGAGTAAAGTTTCAAAAATCAATTAAAAATAATCTGTTCAACACATTATTTCGATACTTTACACTTTGGTAGAGCAATATGTTGGCAACAAGACCCAAGTAGCAGCAGAAAACCAAAGCTAATTTCTTTTCAATGCAAGCTTACAACTCCGAGGTCTTTTTGCGTGCAAAGTTTTTGAACACCCAGAAAACGATGTTTTAAGTTTTGAAATCATTCTCACAATTAGACAAAACAAACAATGTCATATTTGGTGCTATCTCTTTATTATGTTCACAATCGTTCAATCAAAACCACATATTTGTATTCGTTCCCATTCCAAAGTTGACATAAGACATTAAAACCTTTGTTCAGGAATTTGGGTATGAATGTTGTCATCAGATTACTTGTCGTACAGAACACATTTATACCAGTACATTATAAAATGCATAAAGTACATTATAAAATCTTGCTTAATGTCAGTAAACCAGCTTCTTCGAATCAATGTGTACATGTTATATCAAAGCTGGATGCCGAATAGGGCAACATGAATGTCATTGTTTTTCGATTTGTCCCAGGTGTGACATTGTCTGCATTGAGAAAAACGAAAAAAAAGTGATGTCGCTTCAACTAGGTCATGGTCGTTGGAAAGAAAACATGGTTTCGGTGGGTCAGATGTATCGCCACGTCAGCTAACTAAATGTTAAACATACTATGTTGTAGATATACTGTAATATATATATATTTATATGTTGTACGTGTAGAGCAGACCATGTGTACGTTTCCGTAGGTGTTAGACATTGTGGGCTGTACAATTTAATAAAGGGTAAATTTTGCCCTTTTTGTTATTTGTTGGCATCTTCTTTACAAACTGCGTACACATACCAACACAAATGTTGTTATCATCATGTTTCGAGGATTTCCATGGTAACAAGACTTAGACTCTAAATTCAAATGTAACTTCTCACTGATTTTATTTCCTTTGGCTAATTTGTCCATCTGTCTCTCAAATCCAAAACTTAGTAGGCCTGTCAAAAAGTGGTACTATATATAAACTATGACAACACAGTGAACAAACAGTTACAAAATAAATTATGTTTGCACCAAAGTAAAAAAGGAAATAAAAATCAGTTGACAATAAAAGCATCAATCTCATGAATCCATTAAGGACACCCATAATTAGAAAAGTCATGGCAATTAGTTATATATATATATATATATATATATATATATTATTATTATGAATAGGTACTTCCAGTAAGGTATCTTTATAAAAAGAATGGTAAATTTCATTCCACATTTTCTTCTGAGCTAGATAATTAATTGCATGATTTCTACCGGACTAATTATCTGCCTACGAATCCCAGTATTTAGACGAGTGTCCACCCATAATAAGAACGAAATCACACTTTTGCAACGACATATTTTAGTTCTAAATTCACAGAGCAGCCATTGTCGTAAAAATACCACAGGAGCGATTTTGTATTAAATGTATCCCATATCTACTTGGAAAGTAGGCATTGGAAAGGCAGGAAACACCATTAAGAGTGTTCGCAAATGATGCCGAGGAGAGGTGTATGACCTTCACCTGAAAACGTTCGGCAGCTGGACCAACAACATTCAAAAAGTGCCTTCCCATGAAAAGTTGCCTACACAAACACATTTTAAGAACTTCAAACATAATAAAATATAATAATCTATATATTTTGTCTTCAACTGTTTTATATCTTGTTTACATATCTGTGTACATAGGAGTTGGTAGTTTATAAATGTGCGGCAGTCTCCACCAAACCCTAAATATTATAGGACTCACTAGCCCAGCCACTCTGGTCCGATTCAACAATTGTTATACTATCGTTTTAAGATGTCCTGTCAGCCTTTCAACTGCCCATGTAGTTGTAGAAACTGGATGAATAGTCTGGGGTTGCTTGTCGTCCATAGTGTCTGGTCGACCTTTGTGTTTTCTAGCTGTTTCTGCCTGACGATTTGCATTTGCTACTTTTCCCTGGACATTTTGACAAGATTTAACAAGATTGTCAACCAAGGCAAAGGCCCAGATGGCAATGGCTTATGTAGAGTCCAACATTTTCCATCTATGTGTAATCCGCCCTCCTGAGATATATGTCAACCTTGTTTTTAAGCATAAATACCATTTAAAGTACATTAGATATGCCAGTCAAATTGACGCTCCCACAATGGCCCACATTTAGTTATACAATTCAATGGTCGCAGTATTTGTTTGCACAGATTTTTTTTTATTGGGGGTAATCGAAAGGATGTCCTGTCTTAAATTTCCCACCTGTAAGCCATTAGCATAACCACCTCGCTCCCTGACAAATATGAGAAATATAGTTGAAACAAAATTGGCTAAGTGTTTTGATAGTCACACTTATCAAATGATATATCAATCAACCTATCAATAGCAATAAACAATCAACGATATCAAATATATCAATGGTAGCCATTAAGCACACATTGAAAGTAAATTTGTTGCTTGGATTGGTGAGGCAGAAGTAAGAAAAACCTTGAAAACCTACTAAAACAGGTATGCGTGTATGCTTTGCAAGGTTATGGTTTTATGCTTTCTTGAAATGTGTGTGGACATATTCTGTTGTTAATGTTCCATTTACCTGGCAACTAAAACAAATTGTTGAAAGTAAATAGCATCTTTCCATAATGGTTCGTTTTGATGTACAGTAACAATTTAAAACCTGGCACTAACGCCCAATCAGTAAGGTGTGCGTTTATTATACATGCATATAAAATACCAATTTTCAATTTCAGGTTCTCGGCAAGAATGGCATTGTAAACAAAGTCGACGAAGATGGGGATGTTTTTGTGGAATTCGCAGACAACCGCAAGTAAGGTTATGTAATATTCAAAACACGTATATTTTGTGTCCATAAATACATCCACACAAGTGGGCTACTGTTTACTTACACATTATATTCCATCTTAAATGAAACAATTACTGTTCGAACGGTTTACATTTGTAAGCGAAATCTGATGTAGTTTGTTAAATAAAATGTATAATTTATAACAACTCATTCAACTTCTTTTATAAAATGCCATGTTGATGTCGATCAGAACAATCAACAATCAGAACGATCATATCAAAATACAATTATATTTTAATAATTAAAACACAAACCAAAATACACCTTCCTTTATCATAATGCAATGTAATGAAATATGATTATAATTTCAAATAACCTTTCAGTCATATGACCGACTGGGGCAAAGTATTCATTTAATTAAAGGCTGTCTTATCAAAAGATATTGGCATGGCCCCTATTAAACAATGTGTCAAATGCTGGATAGAATTTGGAATGTTAGGACGTAAGCAGGACTTGACAGAGTGTAAATAGTTAGGTACCTTAGCAAAATTACTTACTTGACTTAAATGCATAGGCCATAGTGACCTCTCGCTGTCCTCTGGGAAGTTGCATCCCTCCATTCTGTTATATTTATGGCATGTCACTCTGCTGTCAACAGCAGGAGCTCAGTATCATTCCCGATCTCGTCACTCCACCTCTTCAGTGACCTTCTTCTCTTCCGGTGTCCTTTGAAGTCTTGTTTGTATGCTTGCCTAACATTGTTATATCTTTGCATCGGCAAACGTGCCCAAACCACCTGAGTTTTGTGTCTGATGACATCAGTGATAGATTCAGGGGTGAAGATGTCCATTCTGACCTTGTTATGTTGTAATCCGTCTGCCCTGGTAACACCTCTAATAGTCTGCAGGCAGTGCATCTCAAAAACCTTAAGATACTGGGTCTCCTGGATCGTAGCACCCAATCCTCCGCACCGTATATTGCTATTGGCAGTATAAGGGCTCCATATAATCTGGCTTTCACTCTTGTTTTTCAACAGAGTAATCATGGTTTTGGTCCTATGCAGCAGGAGATCCAGGGGGATCTTAGGGGTTTCAAGACTCCAGGCCACGGAGGGGGGTGCTAGACTCCCCTTGTGTCCATGGCAAATATTACTGTAAAGGACAACATATATGCCTACATCGGAACTAGTGTCAATGTAAAGACTGAAGTATTAGCAG
>SDWI01001758.1:33860-50922 GCA_009193005.1 Lamellibrachia luymesi | reverse complement strand
GATGGACGCAAATCACGTCATGTTGAACCAATATTTAAAGTATTTTTAAATGATGCTTTAGCAAGTGTGCAACCAATGCGTTATTGTTTTAAATATTTTTCGTTGTATTTTGTTCGATATATGTTTAGCCATTTGTGATAGAGTTATGATGAGGGTGCAGCTACTTTGTATTAATATCATCACATCCATAGACATGGACATATGATATGCTTTTGATATCAGTTTGTGTTACTCATTTGACTTTGGACTTGTCATAGCAGCATAAGAGAAAATTCAAGAGAATATTCATTCGAATAATAATGTTTTGGCAATAGGCATGTTGCAGTATCTGTTTCAGTTGTGATGGCCAATTCATTATGGAATTATGTTGTAGACGAGAGGAAATCTGTAGATGAGAGTGATGCCGTAGAGAAGCCAGATGAGAGTGATGCCGTAGAGAAGCCAGATGAGAGTGATGCTGTAGAGAAGCCAGATGAGAGTGATGCTGTAGAGAAGCCAGATGAGAGTGATGCTGTAGAGAAGCCAGATGAGAGTGATGCCGTAGAGAAGCCAGATGCTGGTGTGGACAGAGATTTAGAGAAGAGAGATATCACAACACCTGTTTACACTGCAGATGTGCGCGTGCGTTGGGTGTTGTCATATCCTTTATTATGCCTACAATATCTACATATAATATAGCAATTTGTAAAGGCTTTTGAGTGACATATCTAAGCTGGTATTATGATCTGAATTAGGTATGGGTTAATGTCAAATATTAATTTATTAATTGAATTAACTAAATTAAGTTAATTATCTTTATCAGAAAGGCTAGTAAAATTTAATTAATTAACTATAAAACGGGGTTAATTTAATTTAATTGACAAATTCCCAATTAACTACCAATGAAATGTTCATTTAACACTTGGTATTACCAGTTAGTTACCAGATGATACCCAGGCATTTCCAGAAGGCACTTTCCCAATCACAATACCAGTCATTAGCCTGAAAACATAATACATGTGTCAGATGGCAATGAAAAGGCACTTAGGAGAGTACAGTCAACAGGAAATGGAGGGAGGCATAATTGTTTATGTCAGCGGCTGGGGAACTTGACATAAACCTGTTTATTGATGACTATCATTTGTCTAATGAAACATTGCTAACTAGGGTGTTGCCTACCGGAAACATGCCAAAGCCAACCACTTCAGATATTTTGCATCATCTAGTTCACCCTGTTTCATTGCAGCCGTTCGGCAAAGGGGACAAAATCAGAGTCGAAACTGAAGAGTCGGAAGCCATTAATCGGCAGAAGGATCATGGCCTTTGGACAGAAGAAATGAAAAAGGTAACATGGATGGTCTTGAACTGTACTACGCTATCTAAGTACAACATAATGTGCATTGTGGTCAAGCATGATCCAAACTAGGCACACTAAATTTTGTAGAAATACAATTTCTTTAAAATATGTCCATAAATACCAATACAATACAAGTATGCAAGCGCTTAGTAATAAATAGTAAGCACTAACGAGAATATTTTGAAACAAACTATGTAAAAATGTAATTATGTTTACATTTACCTTATCGCAAGTAGTTTCAAGAACATAAATGCTAAATATTGACTGAAAGATACAAACAAAACACGTGTTGAGAGTCCGGTAAAAATGTGTGTTGTGCTAAAATATATGACTATTTTATTGCTGGAAAACGTGTGTATGTGTGCATGCGTGTGTGTGTGAGAGAGAGAGTGGCTGAGTGAGTGAGTGACTGGTTGAGTGAGGGAGTGACTGATGGAGTAACTGACTGACTGAGTGACTGACGGAGTGACTGACAGAGTGAAGTGACTGACTGAGTGTGTACAGTTGTGTGTGTGCGCGTGTGTGGGCATGTGTGTGTGTGAGTGAGAGAGAGTGACTGAGCGAGTGAGTGGCTGAGTGACTGACTGAGTGTGTACAGTGCACAACACAGTTGTGTGTGTGTGTGTGTGTGTGTGTGTGTGTGTGTGTGTGTGTGTGTGTGTGTGTGTGTGTGTGTGTGTGTGTGTGCGCACATTTGTGAGTGACTGACTAAGTGAGTGAGTGAATGGCTGCGTGAGAAAGTGACTGAGTGACACACAGAGTGACTAACTGAGTGATTGACTGCATGACTGACTGAGTGACTAACTGAGCTTTTGCAAATGGCTACTAAAATTACAAAAATGCCTAGTTGATGCACAAAATGCCTAGTCGATTCTCAAAATACCTAATCGATTTGCGAAATGCCTAGTCGATTTGTGAAATGTCACATAAATCTTAACTTTTAAAATCAAGAAACTACACCTAAGACTACTAATTAAAATAGGAACATGGCATGATTTTGCACAACCATCCAGAGCTGTAAGCTTCAACTGTTCAATCGTATTGAAATACTCATCTTTCACAATTAAATCTTTTTGAGATTTCTAGTTCGTGTTTTAGAATCCTTCTTTAAATTTTACTTCAAAATTATCCTGCTATCCAGCTATGCCAAGAGGCAAGTGATTAAAACATGCTGACTTCCCTCTTTATTGGGATGCACAACATCTAGTTGAGACAGTCACCCACCACTGTGGGCAAATGACTGTGTGCCCTTCCATTACATGTCTATCAAATCAGAGTGCACTGATGAGATATCTGTCATTCAAGCTGAGAAGGGCTGGGCTAGAGTACTTGTACATAAATGTATATAATTTATCATCAAAATGTTGCTATTTGCACAACAAATTGCAAATGTGAATTCATGAGGAATGTTAATTTTATTAATAAGAATGTCTGAGGAATTACGAAAGCTGACATTAACATAGAATTCACATTTGGACAATATATAATTATAAAAGTAAAACAACTATATTACACAGTACGCCTGAAATGGGCACCAGTCAATTGTGTAAAAACAGTGCCATGTTTCCAGGCATTTCACGAAACAGTCATTATGCATAATGCCTAAACATTCCAGACATTATGCGAAATGACTGATTATTCAGTTTGTCTGGAACACACCACACACATACGCGGGCACGCACACACACACACGCAAACGCACACATGCAGGCGTACATACACACGTACGTACGTATGTACTTATGTGTATGTATGTACTTGTGTGCACAACCGGTAAGTAACGAAGTAGATCTATTTCGTTACTTTACTTGAGTTTTTTTACTTTCTACTTGTAACGAAGAAGATTTTTATGGATCTACTACTTGTAACGAAGTAGAATTACGTGTTACTTTTGTAAATGTAACAAAATACAATCATCGGGCGTTTAATTTTTTATCCCCTACATAATTATTTTGCTGCATATAGAAACGGCATATACACTACGCTCTGCACCCTGTTTGTTAAACTGAACATTGCTCTGCCTGCCAGTGCAGCCTGCGAGCATCTGTTTAGTGCAGCAGGCCTCGTTTTTAAGCCACTGCATGCATGCATCAGGGATGCAGAGTTAGAGCAGCAGTTGCTGCTCAAGCTGAATAAAGCGTTCATGTAACTTGGTGTGCCTTACAGTCTTTTTGCTGTCTTACCAGTGTGTGTTTGTCTGCACATGTTAAACTTAAAAAGTACTATTTTCGTTCTTATGCTTGTGGGCTCGTGAGTCGTGGTCTGCTTTTGTTTTCAAGTAGAAAATTTACTTTCTACTTTTACTCAAGTAGATTTTTTGGGGTACTTTGACTTTTTCAGGATTTACTTCTACTTGTCTACTTGTTACAGCCCTGCTTATGTGTGTGTATGTACTTATGTGTATGTATGTACTTATATGTACGTATGCATGTGCGTGCGTGCCTACTAAATATGAAAACGTTGTAATGAGATGTGTGTTTAATTATGACTTGCATTGTTTAAAATGAAACTGTTACTAATAGTTTTATGTTATATTTTTTCTTACATGTAATTCAATAATTGCACTATCAGCATATGATATTACCCTCCGTATTTTATTACAAATATTCCTTTCTGTTATCAGTATCTAGGCAAAATCGCCACCGTCAAAGATACACAAGGAAGCCTCATCAAAGTGCAATTCTCAGATGGCAAAATGTGAGTCAGTTTTTTTTCTGGGAAGATGTTCTCATTAATTCCCATTTGATGTTTTTGTAATAAAATGATTTACTGTATCTTCACCTGCTATGCTCACATTTCTCCAGTTAGGAATTCAAACAACACTAGAACACCTGAGGTCCAACATTGACTACTAAAGAGGAGAAACTATCTCAAAATAGCTTTGTGCATAATCTGTTTGGCACTAGTTTCTCCTTCAGTGTGGTAATCTGGTTGTTAATCTCGTCTTCCATATGTCCATGTTCATTGATGCTGATGCATATGTATTTAAAGAATGACACTTGCTTAAGGTATTATTCACTGATTTTGTAGTACTGCACTACCCCTGACAGACATCCTCACTAGCCAGGGGTGGCAGTAGTACTGCACTACCCATGACAGACGTCCTCACTAGCCAGGGGTGGCAGTAGTACTGCACTACCCCTGACAGACATCCTCACTAGCCAGGGGTGGCAGTAGTACTGCACTACCCCTGACAGACATCCTCACTAGCCAGGGGTGGCAGTAGTACTGCACTACCCCTGACAGACATCCTCACTAGCCAGGGGTGGCAGTAGTACTGCACTACCCCTGACAGACATCCTCACTAGCCAGGGGTGGCAGTAGTACTGCACTACCCCTGACAGACATCCTCACTAGCCAGGGGTGGCAGTAGTACTGCACTACCCCTGACAGACATCCTCACTAGCCAGGGGTGGCAGTAGTACTGCACTACCCCTGACAGACATCCTCACTAGCCAGGGGTGGCAGTAGTACTGCACTACCCCTGACAGACATCCTCACTAGCCAGGGGTGGCAGTAGTACTGCACTACCCCTGACAGACATCCTCACTAGCCAGGGGTGGCAGTAGTACTGCACTACCCCTGACAGACATCCTCACTAGCCAGGGGTGGCAGTAGTACTGCACTACCCCTGACAGACATCCTCACTAGCCAGGGGTGGCAGTAGTACTGCACTACCCCTGACAGACATCCTCACTAGCCAGGGGTGGCAGTAGTACTGCACTACCCCTGACAGACATCCTCACTAGCCAGGGGTGGCAGTAGTACTGCACTACCCCTGACAGACATCCTCACTAGCCAGGGGTGGCAGTAGTACTGCACTACCCCTGACAGACATCCTCACTAGCCAGGGGTGGCAGTAGTACTGCACTACCCCTGACTGATCTGTCGAAACATGGAACTTTAAGTTTTTTTCCCACCATGTGTGAATTTAGGCTGAATCATTTGTTCTTCGTCGCACTATCTGTCTTGGTTGACGTTTTTCTGGGAACTAGCCTCGTCCCGCCAAACTTCAAATATCGTTTCCATGAATTATCCATCTGACCAACGACGATAGGTCTACTGCCAATTTAAGTTAAGTTATTTCCCAAACATTACACATAACATCATTGTACATAACCACGATTGGCCGCATTCCAAATGCCCGAAAGGCATAAGAACATATCCCATTGGTTAAAGCAGCAACATTAAGTTCCATGTTTCAATGGGGTTATATGCCAGGGGTACTGCTGTACTTGGCAGTCCCCAGGGCATATATACAGTAATAATCTTAATACGACTATAAAAAAAGCGTAAGGAACATTGTCGTAATATGTAAGTACGGTCATTCGTGTCGCAAGCAAGAGTCAAACATATTTAAAAATACCCATGTTATACTAAGCATTACAGAAAAAACGTTTGGCTACTGGTGATTCATACGTATCAACATTGTGGTGTTTACATGATGATATAACTTTTTGTAGGTTGATGTTCGACAAGGTACTTCTGCATCCAATTGATGCAGCTACAGAACAAGATGAGGAACGGATCGTGTCCTTCAAGAGGTAGCACAATTATGTATCACCATTGTCGATGTTCTGAATGTATTATTACATTTCTGTTCTCCTCTTTCCAACATTCGATGTCTATTTATAACTGTCATTCATAGGTAATACAAAGATTTAGTGTTGTTCAACCTAAGTTATAATGTAAATATGTTTTAGAAATAGATGATTGATTGATTGACTGATTAATGAAACATTCGTATACATTCATATACTTGTTTATCATGTTGCCCATGTTCAGTCATGTATCCCCTGCGTAGGATATATGTTGCTGCAGCGTGGTGTCATGGACTTATTCCATAGAACCTTAAAAATACACATATTTACAGCTTCCTACCTGTATTGGGTTCCTCAGAAGTGGGCAAATAAAAAATTTCGTATGTAAACCGATTTGGTAGCTGCCTGACTGAGATCACACTCAAAACCTTCTGGTCACAGGTCGAAAAACAAGCATTGTAACGTTACAATTTAAATAAACTTATATAAAATGAAAATTGCAAAACATTAAAACAGTTATGTAGCATATTTTTTTTGCAGTTAGGGGATGAACGTTGACGTCAGATTCTTTGTCATACAGAACAAATTCATGTCAGGACATTCTAAAAGATTTGTTTAATAGCAATAATTCAGATGCTTCTTTGAAAAAAATATTTATTGGTTATTTAAGTATGAAATATATTGTGTTTTTGGAATTGTGCCAGGTGTGACGTTGTCTGCGTTGAGAAAAACAAAGACAGAGTGGTGTTGCTACAGAAAGGTCACGGTGACTGGAGATCGGTGGGTCAAATGTATTGCCACATCAGCTAGCTATATGTGTGTGCGTGCGTGCGTGCGTGCGTGCGTGCGTGCTACACTTCCACTTCACAGAGTATGGATAGGCAATTTATACACTATTATAATCACCTATATTTCAGAAATACATGTCCATGCTTGTTATGTAATTTGATTTATATATTTTTTTATTTTACGTTGACATGTTATGTTGTGTTGACATGCATATTCCATGTACTTCTTTGCCAAAATAAACTAGTTATATCATGTAGTACAAAACAGCATTTGCTAGAGATAAAGCATTGTTCGTTGAAACCAACAGTGCCAAATTGTCCAAGTTGGCGGCTAAGACAAATTTATAAAGGTAAAAAGTAATCCTTCATCAGAGTTTTGGCTTGGAAAGACTAACACATATTTCCATAATTGTTCGATTGATTTTTAACAAAACACCTTAAATTTCAGGTTCTCGGCAAGCATGGCATCGTACGCAGTGTTAATGAAGACGGGGATGTTTTTGTGGAATTCGAAAACTCGGAAAAGTAAGTTTTTTTAATGTTGAAAATATGCACGTGCACCCACACGCATTGATCATTTTAATTATATTATGTTAGTACATGTGGATTAAACCAAATGACTCCCTAGATGAGTTAATAGTTTATAACTTGTATAATGAATAGTCGAGAGATGACAGCACATCATTCTCATCAGAAGTGCAAAGTCACAGATCGCCACTTTGAATATCAAGCAAACCATGAGTGTACAAAGTTACCAAAATTAGGGACACATTGTACCTGTCAATGCAGATACTATCAGTATGTGGTACCATGTCCTCTCAGAATGTAACAGTTGTGTATGCTGAAGCTCTTCCCCCTATCCTTTGTGTTGAAGCTCATCCCCCATTCCTTTGTATTGAAGCTCATCCCCCAGTCCTTAGTGTTGAAGCTCATCCCTCAGTCCTTTGTGTTGAAGCTCATCCCCCAGTCGTTTGTGTTGAAGCTCATCCCCCAGTCCTTTGTGTTGAAGCTAATCCCCCAGCCCTTTGTGTTGAAGCTCATCCCCCAGTCCTTTGTGTCGAAGCTCATCCCCTAGTCCTTTGTGTCGAAGCTCATCCCCTGGTCCTTTGTGTCGAAGTTCATCCCCCAGTCCTTTACCCCCACTCCTCTAGTCGCTTTGCATTTTGGAGAGCGGTGTGATCACTGAACGTCTTGATCCCTCTGTATAGTAACCAGTCATCGGCAAACAGGCGGACTTGGGATTTGACAGACGCTGGTAGATCGTTTATGTGGCACAGAAAGAGCAAAGGGACTAGCACTGTGCACTGTGGGACACCAGAGTCGACGGGTACTTCTCTCGAAGATTCACCATCCAACACTCTCATTGAGTGTCCAATCAGGAAGTTTTCTAGCCACTTGAGCGTGGTCCCTGCTACGCCGTAATGTGAGAGTTTGTGGAGGAGTTTCCTGTGGGGGACAGTATCAAACGCCTTGCTGAAATCCAATATTGCTATGTCTACTTGGGTTCCAGAGTTGAAGGAAAAGAATAGGTCACACATGGTGGTCAGGAGTTGGGTTTCACAAAAAAGCCTGCTCTGAACACATGGTTTAGGTGTATCAGATTGTTGTGTTTTTCAAGGTATGTCATGAGATGGTGGTAGATGAAGTGCTCAAGGAGCTTACATGGGACAGACATCAGGGAGGTGAGACAGTAATTTACGGGTAGGTGTGTCTCCTTTTTTGAAGACAGCCGACGCATACGCCAGTCTAATGGCAGGGTGCCCATGTCTAGTGACCTTTGGAAGATGTCGCAAAGTGCTTGGGATAGGGTGTCTGCGTAATTCTTCAGGACAGCATTGGGGATCTTGTCAGGGCTACAGGCTTTAAATGGTTTGATTGACTTGGGCAATTTGCATACTCCCACTGCATCTACGGTGATGTCGCACATGTTGGGGTGCTGTGGGGGAACGAGGTGTGGCGGGGCGGATCCATCTTCTCTCGTGAAGACACTCTGGAACTGTTCCAAGAGGATCTCTGCCTTCTCCTTACTATCACACACTAATGATCCATTCTTTTTTAGGTGGCTATTCCAATGTTGTCCTGTTTCCTACTCTTGATGTAACGCCAAAAGGGTTTTGAATTGTTTGTCTGAAGTTCTGAGATAGTGTTGTTGATGTAGTCCCATTCCGCCTTGCACAGAATTCTCTTAAGTTTCCTGCACAAATCTATAATTTGTCCATTTGTTTGTTTTCATGGCTTTATTGTACAGTAGTTTCTTCCACTTCAGTAATCTTTGTAATTTTTTACTTAGCCATGGGAGGTTGCACTATCTAGAGCTGAGCTTGGAAGGGATGTGTTTGTCAACAGATTTCATTAGTTAATTCTTAAAGGTAGTCCAAAGTGATTCTGTATTTGTACCAGCAGCTTACTGTGTCTTGACTTGATCAGACAGGCTGCTAAAGTCAGCATTGAGGCTATCCCGATAAGCACAAGCAAATTGGTAGATTTTCCTCCGCGATTCTTACATCAAAATCGGTGACAACAATATTATCATGGTCTGGATTCCTGGCACAGAGGTGGAGTTTGTTACCAATGTAGGATTTGTTGTGAGACGAGATCTAATAACTTGCCTTCTCTAGTATAGCAAGTGTGGACTTGGGTGAACTGGGCACTTTCTGCTGAATCTATGAGGGCTTGTTGAGTGGATTGCTCCAAAGCGCAGGTTTTCACGGTGCCTGTGTCCCATGATATATAGGGACAGTTGAAGTCTCAGCAGAGGATTGTCTGTTTTTGCTTTGAGTTTGTAGATATTTTCTTAGAGAACTGTTCAATTCCCGTTGGTTCCATCACATCGATGACTGTGGATGAGACATGTAGAAAGAGCCTATCAACAGGTTATTCTTGTTTGGAGTTGTACTTTGGTCCATAAAATGATGATACGATGTCCCTATGTACAAGCACAAAGACACCTCCTCCTGTGGTGTTTTGGTCTTTCGGTAATCGATGTAGTCCTCTGGGAACATTTCATTGGATTTAATGTTGTTATTTAGCCAAGATTCGCATCAACAAACAATGTATGGTTTTATGTATTTGAAGTGAAGAGGGGGTTGAACGTAGGGGAGAGTGATTCAGAAGTGATCTTTTCATTCGCAATGGGTTTATAGAAACTGGAATAAATCTCAAAAGTTACATTATAGCAAGCTGTAAGACATGATCGGTTTTACCACATGCTACATTCATCATAGCATACAGCCTCTTCGGTGGGCGACCACGAGACAGCAAACTTGCAGAAGCCACACTTCATACGGGGAGGGTCCTCGATAAATAGTATGTTGGGGGCATGGAGCATTAGAAGCATGAAGAGAACTCCTTGAAACATTGTTTGGAATCATACAGGGACTAGATTGGGGTGCATTGACAAATGGTGAGGGCACATCGGTCAGTGACAAAGTGGTGTTGGGGTCGGCACACAGCACTAACCTTTACTGACGTAAGAACGTGTTCTGGAAATGCAGAACAAAATAATGGAGATCACATTAATTTTTTCCCCACGGACAGGTTAATTAATTTAATTAAGGATTTTTCACTCAGGGTGACTTTTAAAGACGTCCTGTGTGAAATAGCCTGTTAATATAGTTTTACATGTGCTTCTGTATTAATTAATTGGTCAGCCCTGCCCGTGAAACAATATTTGATGATTTGAATAAAAAATACGCATTATTTATTAAGTGGACTGCGGATGTTACATAAACTATTCACACACTACATATTAGAACATCAGCAAATTGAATTCATAATAGGTTAAATCAGTTGAGGATGGAGATAATTTTAAAATGCGAAATATTAATTAAACTAAATATTTCTGCTGTATAACTAAGTCACCTCTTTACAACAGAACACACTCTGACATATACAGTGAAGGTAAATTAACAAATATACTGACCATCACAGTTCCGTAGATGCATGGAGACAAATCATGACTTTTTTTGTCATGTGCTTACGAAAATGGCTGCAGTTGTTTTCTATCTGAAACTTTATCCTAACCAACATTCACACAATAAGCATAAAAGTCGTAAAAATGCACCATAAAAATTATAATGACCAGACTACATTTATTTTTGAAAAGTTCATCAGTTAAAAATGTACTTAGATATGCCACTGTGTATTAATATGTATGCTGTAATTAATTAGCTGTACATATTTAGGTGTACTTATTTAGATGCCAAAATTAATTGATACATTAGGAATTTGATTTATACGTTTGTTCATCAAAAGCATATGTGTCATTGCCGTTTATGTTGCAAATATTTATGCATATTAATTACCATAACAAAGGGCCAATGTGCTTTCACTACAAATGCATGGAAGTATGACGGGTCACTTGCAAGACAAACAATTTCTTTTTTAAGTGACCTATCCTTATTTTTTCATTTGGTTAGATTTGTATTTTGCATTTATGTTATAGTATTAGCAAATAAAGTATTATGACTATGTCCTACAATTATGGAATGATTCACGCATATTTGTGTCACAATCGTCTACACTTGAGTGATGACGTTGTGTCTGTTTCAGCCATTGGTTCAACCCGAAGCTCCTGACAGTGATTGACACAAGCAATGCGAGACTGGAAGTTGGTGACACGGTATTGGTGATCAACTCCTATGAAACAGTCAAAGCGCTACAGGATGAGGAGCGTGTAGGATGGAGTGAGAAGATGCGAGAGGTAGCTGTCGTTTTATTATTATCATAAAATGGAGAGCGGTATGAATTTTAGTTGCATCATGTATATAAATATATATATTTAAATATATATATATATATTTATATATATATATATATATATATATATAAACACCCAGACGCACGTATGCACGCACGCACTAAAAATAATACACATATCATGGCAGAAACGTTCACAACATAGAAACGACACTCACATCAACCCTGTCAGCCATGACAACAACTACAAAATGAACCAACTACATGCAAATTCATCCAAGACCCCCGGTGTGTGCCTTACATCAAAGACACTAAGCGCGAACTAAGCGTTATCTAGAACGGTACCAGACTGGACAACACATCAACACCAGTGTACCTTGGTGTCCATCTTGACAGAACACTATCATACAAAACTCACATTTGTAACACCAAACAGAAGGTAAATACACGGAAAAATATCATCCGTAAACTAGCAAACTCGAAATGGGGAAGCAGAGCCTTGCTGTCTGCCAATACTGTCTTGCCCATTCAGCATGTGCTGTCTGGGTAAGATGAACACATGCCAACAAACTGCACCCTCCCCTACGTGACTGCTGCTGAATCATAGCGGGCTGCCTGAAACCTACCAACATAGACAGCTTACACCTGCAGGCTGGCATAGCTTACACCTGCAGGCTGGCATAGCTCCCCCGGACATCAGGCGGTATGCTGCTGGTCGCACAGAAAGAACAAAACAAGTGGCATTCACATAAACAGAAACAGTTATACTACATGCCTGATGTGAGTCTAATGAAGTCACGGATAAGTTTCATGAATGCTATAAAACCACTGAACTCATCGCCCAGGGTCACCAAACAGGAAATGTGGGAAATACGACTGCAAGAAACATCAGCACTCGTGAAAATAGGATGACTACCAACTGAATCCTAACCAGCCGGGTCCGACCAACCATGGCTCTGCTGGCGAACACTAAGCAGCCTGCGCACAGAGTTGACCAAACACACCACCATGAGGAGGTGGGGTTACACAGACGAGACGCAGTCAGTGAGATGTGACTGTAGGGAAGACCAGACAACGTCCCACCTCCTCTGCTGCCGACTCCTGGACGGTCCGTGCTCGCTGAACGATCTGGCCACCATCACGGACAGGGAAAAAGCTTGCACCTGCAGGTGGTAGCATCTCGTGTGAGGGACACGACAAGAAAAAGATTGCGTGTATATGCCAATGTGCATGCTGTAGGTTAAAATCAAGGACCCAGGTTGCTTTGATACCAATATTTTGGCAAATACAAGTTTTCAATGGCTGCCATTTTGAAAATCCTAAATGACTGCCATACATGCTTATGGGAAAATCGATACATTGGTTTTCTGGTTATTTAAACCATATCCGATATGGTATATCATTTCCAAAAATGTATAAGTTTGCTAATCTCCAAACAAATATGAGCAAACATAGAAAATACGTAGTGAACCTGTCTAATTCACTCTGTATCGTCTCCTTGGCTTAGGCATGACACTCCCACCAATGTAAGCAACTACGTTCCTGTCTTTAAGTTATGTAAGTGTTGGTGCCTTAACATGGTTGGAAAAAGGTTTCAATAATGTAACTCGGGGCTTGGCAACCTTTTTGAATGGAGAACCAAATTAGTGAATATTATTAAACATAGACAGTAGTTAGGTTAATCCTAGTGGTAACACGTGCATGATTTTATGTTGGCTCTCAGTGTCAGCTTAGGCATGCTAGCTGCTATCCTTTTGAAGATTAGCTCATTGCATTGTTGCATATTATGTCTAGCAGCTGTTTGCTGCATGTAGTCTTTATAGTCTTTATTGTTTATAATATCATCAGATTTATTATCATAAAAAATCAGCTGTCATTCTGACTGTGAACAACTAAATTATTAGCCTATTCAAAAATACACATTATTCATGTGGTGCGTTCTTGGCAAGTAACTGGTGTTTTATTATTGATTACTGTGTTGCTATGCGCTACCACGTGCTCCATACTTAGTTATTGAGTTGTTCACTTAAATAAGCCTCAGTATGCCATCCAAATGCATTAAGTCCATAAATTTCATTCTTCAGTTCCGATAAAAACGTTGCCTGGTTAATGTTATCATTGATTGTATAAACAATGAGGGTGGCTCCCAATGGAAATACGACTTCAATTTTTTTTATTTTATAAATGCGCAGTAGACTAAGAAATTATCTTTTTGACTGCCTGTATATTAAAAAAATAAAATAAATGACAATTGCCATCATAACAGGAATACTTGTACACCAGATTGTGTACCTTTCTAGTACATGTGTAATAATAATATTAACTTTTCTAGACCCTGGGTTCAACTGGCACCATACAACATGTTTGGCAGAAGGGACGTGCAAAAGTGTTCATTGATGGACATCAATGGGTTTTCAATGTAAAAGCCTTACGATTGATCCCCGAATCAGGTAATTAGTATGAACACATGTCAACATGTCTATAACTATGGCCTGGTTGGAATTTCGTAATTCATCATTAAAGGATGCAAATCGTGTTTTTTTATCAATAGTTAACATGTTTAAATAATGTTTAACTAGTGTGCATTGTCATCAATGCATTATTGTTTTAAATACAATTAGTTGTATTTTGTTTGATGTAAGTTTAGTCATTCGAGATAGAGTTATGAAGAGGGTGCAGCTACTTTGTATTAATATCATCACATCCATAGACATGGACGTATGATATGCTTTTGATATCAGTTTGTGTTACTCGTTTGATTTTTGGCTTGCCATAGCAGCACAAGACAACATTCAGAACATTCATTTGAATAATAATGTTTCGTCAATAGGCACGTAGCATCGTCTGTTCTAGTTGTGAGGGCCGATTCATTGTGTTGTAGACGAGGGGAAATCTGAAGAAGAGAGTGATGTAGAGAAGCCAGATGCTGGAGTGAGCAGAGATGTAGAGAAGATAAATGTAGCAACACTTGGATCGCTCACATCTGAAAGGTTTAGCGCATCCCCACCCGTGGCAAATTCTTGGCTTTGGTACACCTCTCTGACTGGATTTGCGTTATTGGTCTGCTTTGCGTGGTACAAGAAGTAATGGTTGCTTGAACCCCTTTGGCAGTTTTCATGGTGATACAATACAGATGGGGCCACTGTTTTATGTGCATATGTACGTAACTTTCACTATTTCATGTAAGGTGGTGGGTTGGGTGTGTGATGTATGTGTGTGGGAATTTAATTGTTTAGCTGCTTCTCATAATTCCACATACCCCGGAATAATTTGTTATGCATAATTTAGTTGATGTTTTGATTTTGTTGTCTCCTGTATTCGAGAAGGTGATATTATGTGAACTTTAATAGGACTATTTTGATTGCATGGTGATACGAGGTGAACTATAATAATTTGATTCAATACTACATTTAAATATTTGTCGTTCCATGTACACCTTGTATGGAACTATCCTGTGATCTGTTACAAGAAGTAATGGTTGCTTGAACACTGGCAGTTTTCATGAAGATTTCATGGTGATACGATACAGACGGGGTCACTGTTTCATGTGCATTTGTGCTTAACTTTCACTATTCCATGTAAGGTGGTGGGTCGGGGTGTGTGATAGATGTGTGATATATGTGTGATATATGTGTGTGGGAATTTAATTGTTTAGTTGCTTCTCATAATTCCACATACCCGGGAATAATTTGTTATGCATATTTTAGTTAATGTTTTGATTTTGTTGTCTCCTGTATTCGAGATTTAATAGGCCTATTTTGATTGCATGGTGATACGAGGTGAATTATAATAATTTGGTTCCATATTACATTTAAATATTTGTCGTTCCAAGTACACCTTGCATTGAGCTATCCTGTGATCCGTTATATTAGAACCAGCAAGCAAATACGCCCCATTCGTTTTTGCACGAGCACAGACTTGATGTTTCCAGACCTGCTGGGTTTGAAACAGGTTGAATCGCTTCCTTCGGTCATCTGACCTTTGACCTGACCAATCAGTGCACATGCTGCATGCTGCGAGTTTATGGGGGCATAATTTCAAATACATATATAAACAAGTAGTAGGCATAGTTCAATATATTTTATTGCACGTTTTTGTGAATGTCATTTATACACATATTTAGCATATAGTAGGTATACGCGCATTATTTCCCATTGTAACAACCAAATGGTTGCAGACGGATACCATGATTTTCCCAGTGTGCATTATTCCAATGTATGATGTGGGCCAAACCGTATCCTGCTGAAAGGTCAATTTCCTCAATGGTTCATCACTGATGTGATATGTATGGGAATGTGAATGTGCACAGAACCTGCCGGATGTAAACATAGGCAACAAAAAAATTGCACGAGCACACTAAACACTAACAAGCGATGATGTAAGTTTACGTGCACAAACAGGTAACCTTCTATAAGATGTTGTGTGTTTGCTCAGATGTGATGTACAGTTGTACTTATACACATACATTGTTTTTTCTTGTGTTTTGAGACAAGGCACTGGTACGTCAATGACAACTGATTGTAACACACAACGTACACAATGTCATACACAAGATGTAAAAAAAATCTGTTTGATCGTACATTCATAATACATGTACCAGCATGTTACTCCGCATTACAATAGGGGGCCTAATATAAATGGAAATATTTTAGCAATAAGTGGTAGTATTATCAAACTGTATTAAAGAATAAGTGTACGTACCCATCTGTATGCCTGGTTTGTCACAACTGCATCATTCGTAATAAAAAAGGTGATGGTAAAATGCTTGTCTTGTGTTTTTACATGTGAAGCAAGTTACTGTTTTCCGGCGGGAAATTCCGCTTTTTCCTTTAGTCCCGTTTTTTAGACAAAATGTCCCCGTTTTATATTTTTCAAAAAACAGCGAAATTCACGGTAAAGGCGATTTATTGGCTGCACACGAGGCCAATCTAGGCACATGTTATTTTTTTGGTCTTGAGTAATTTAACATTTCCTCGCACATGAGTTCGACGTGAATGACAGCGGCACATAAAAATTACGACCCCAAAAACACATCAAGAAAGACACAAAAAGACAAAAGGAGGGAGGATATCTCCAGTTCTTTTTACTGCTCAAAGCACTCGACACTTCACCACCTGACCAACTCGACTTCTCTGGGAAGTATTCAGTCATGATGCAATTGCCAAGCAAAGACTATTCGTTCACACATCAACCAATATCTATAGCAAAGTACTCATACAACTGAGTGAACTGTGGCAATATGGAGTAAACAAAATTACATAGGCTTCGAAACCACAGCAAGACGACTCGAAGCCGGGTTCTCTCATTTGACAGTCAGATGTTTTAACTATGCACCATGTCACCACGTCCCACAATAAACAACTATAAAGTTAACTTACTTTCCACGTTTCTTCATAGACTGAATTATGTGAGTTCAACAACAATAGAACATTATCAATCACAAACAACGTCAACAGAAACAACTGCATTATTGACTGGGCGGGCACCAAAGTGATTGACAGGGACAGCAACAGACGTGTGCAATGGATAAAGGAGGCCTTCTGGATCAGGAAAAGGTACGATACGGCCTCCAAAATGTATTAACATTTAACTAATTTATCTAGATCATCCTGTAAACTTTGTTTATCTGTATCATTAGTAACCTTTCTGAATACTTTTGTGTCATCTGCAAATTTGAGTACTTTGCTAGATATGTCATC
>SDWI01001758.1:9337-29713 GCA_009193005.1 Lamellibrachia luymesi | reverse complement strand
TATGCACCCCGACGACCAACACAAGACTGCCTTCAGTACGCCATTTGGCTTGTACGAACACCGTCGAATGGCATTTGGCATATGCAATGCACCCGCGACCTTCCAGCGCCTAATGCAGACAGCGTTCAGCGAGGAAATGTTTAGCATTCTGCTGTGCTACTTAGACCTTGGGCTAGGCGCCGTACTGAGTCAGATTCAAGGTGGCAAGACGCGAATCATAGCGTGTGCGAGCCGTGGCCTCCGCAAGTCTAAAAAGAACCAGAGCAACTACTCTCCAAAAAGCTAGAACTACTGGCTTTGAAATGGGCCGTATGTGACAAGTTCCGCGATTATCTGTTGGGTGGCGAGTTCATTCTGTACACCGATAATAACCCTTTGACCTACCTGATGAAATCGTCAAAGTTACCGGCAGTTGAGCAGAGATGGGCTGCCGCGCTGGCCCCGTTCAACTTCGAGATCAAGTATCGTTCGGCCAAGCACAATGCAAACGCGGATGCGTTGTCACGTCTAACACCCCCCGGGAAGGTCCCGTCCGATATCGACATCTCCTTTGAGGAGTTGACCCGAACGACAAAGCTGTCCGCAGCATTACGTGTCAATGTTGTGGAGGCAAATGATCGTGCTCAAGAGATCGTGGATGAATCTATCGGGACGCTACCATCGATTTCACCATCTGATATGCCTGAGATACAAGAGTGATGACGTTATGAAACGTGTAATCTGGTTGGCTATGGGACAGCGGCTCATCGAACACGATGGTGTGTTGTATCGACACATTACCACCCCGGCCGGCATCCAGCGCGAACAGCTACTTCTGCCATCTTGTTTGCATGATAAGACACTGCATGGCCTGCATGACGAAGCAGGACACCAGGTAGTTGAACGCACCGAAGCCCTTGTCCGAGAACGCCGCTATTGGGTTGGCCTACATGTAGATGTGAAGAGGTGGGTGGAGAGGTGTGAACGATGTGTTGTCTCCAAGATGCCCCACGTCAAAACGAAGACTCCCCTGGTACGCTTATCGGCAAAGCGGCCTCTTGAAGTGTTGACCATCGACTTCACTGTGTTGGAACCATCACTGGATGTGCGAGAGAACGTCCTTGTCATCACCGACGTATTTACGAAGTACACTGTGGCGGTGGCGACACGTAACCAGCGAGCAGATACGGTGGCACGCATTCTGGTAAACGAGTGGTTCCTCGTTTTCGGTGTGCCAATACACAGCGATCTCGGTAGGAACTTTGAGTCGGCGGTTATACGTTCGTTATGCTCGCTGTACGACGTCAAGAAATCGCACACTACTCCCTACCATCCCGCTGGCAATGGCCAGTTGGAGCGATTTAATCGTACTATGCATAGTCTACTGCGAGCCCTTCCAGCCGAGAAGAAGAGAAAGTGGGCGGACCATTTGAAGGAGGTCGTACACTCCTCATGGCAGCACTGGCTACTTGCCGCATTACCTGATGTTCGGGCGAGACAGCAGACTTCCGATCGACGTGCTGCTGGGCGGAGATGAATCGTCGGGTGACGGATGGATGCAATAGCATCAGCGTCGGCAGCGCGACGCCTATCAGAAAGCAGCAACACAGTTGGACAACCATGCGGACCAACGAAAGGCGCGTCATGATCGCCACGCCCGCGAACTTCCACTCGCCGCCGGGGAGCGCGTTTATCTGCGCAACCACAGCATTCGTGGAAGGAGCAAACTCCAAAACGACTGGCAGACAAAACCCTACCGTGTTGTGATGCGTCAGAGAACGAAGTCGAACCCGCCGACGGATTCGGTGCGCAGCGCACGGTGAATCGTGCGTCCCTACGGCTGTGCGTTCCAGGAAATGCCCCAAAAGCGGCACCACCTGTACGACGTCGTCGACTGCCATGCCTGCCCAGTGTGGCGTGTGTTAGTAGCAGTGACACGTCGGATACATCGAGTGCGCCATTGCTGTGGACTGTGCGGAATCCGGTCGTCCGCGACGTGTCACTGTCATCATCTGGTCCTGAATCGAGCTCCTCGAGTAGTGCAGAGGAAGACGTTCGTCCTTTGCTACGGCGTACGTGCTGTAGTCGAGCGGGCACGCATTCTAACCCGGGCAATTGGCCCCGCTCTGTGAACCATTAGGGTTTGAGCATCTTAGCTTTTAGTTTTAGAGCTATGCTGCTCATAAGTTGGAGAGAGTGTGACCCTGTGACTTTTTATGTATCTGGCATTAGGCCCAGGCTTTTACATTTATCCTTCATTATAACGGTATGCAGTGAATATACGCTCACAGTTATAACACTTTTTAGAGTCGCTTGTATAATCTGGCTTTTAGGGCGCTGCATTGACATTTCCCAATTTACGGTAATAACTCTGCGCAAGAACGGATGCGCAAACTGGAATGCGTGTTATCATATATTCCCGCGTAACTTTTGTTCTTTGTCTGGGTCGGAAATAACATCTGATTCACACGTAACTCACACGTAATTTTACTTTTGACGGCGAGATGTCTCAAATGTCCTAGACCTAGTTAAGTTAGGCACCGTCAACGGCAATGCGTGTGTATATCGACCTAGCGGGTAGATTAATGAATGTATAATGTGTTACCAGGAACGATTTGCGGAATGCATAATATAATTAGTATTACGGTGACATTGTATCGTGCAGTGGCATTAGGTTTCAATTCGTGATCATTAGATGGCAGCACTAGTCATGTTGCAATGTTCAAGCTTTACTGTTTCTAGCCCCAGCTGGTACCAGGTAACCAATACAGGTAGCTGCTAAAGCGTGTTGTTTCAATGTTTGTGTGAGCTAATAAGACATGTCTGAGAAGACATGAGAAGGTGGGGGTTCACAAACCAGATGGCTTCATCAGCTAGGCATTAAATCAAATGTCTTCGTTATTTTACTATGGACAGTGCTAGGTGGTATTACCTCTGACCAGTTTCCTTGAGAGGCTACTACTACTACTACTGGACTGACCCTCTACCTACTCAGATACAATCACACCTGCTTGTGCATGTCCTGTTGTACAATCTAGCTCCTCCCATACCCCAGTGGAACAGGTCGATTAAAAAGACAGATTGTGCCTTATCATTAATTAAGTTCTGTATTTAACTGAAATTATTTGATGTTGTGAGCTCTCATTAATAATAATGTAATTTTCCAAGCATCCAAGTGAGCACCATGTTCAAGGGTGGCAGACCGATTGACCAGCTAAGGCTGTCTGGAAACACTTTGTTATAGGCAGAGTGGTTGCAAAACAGTTGCCAGACCCAAGCTGTGTAATTTATATATTACTCATGATTTTGTTGTTATTTCTAAGTGTTGTACTTTTACTTCATCTTTTACTTCACGTACTTTTGAAAAGTAGTTTTAATTTTTCCTCAAGTTTTTTTGCAAACTACTTTTACGTTTACTCAAGTAGTTTTTAGGTGAATTACTTTTACTCAAGTACAAAATTAAAGTAATTCAGTCAACCCTGTATAATGTATATAATGTGCTTCGCATGCCACATGAAACCCCTGCACAACTGGCCACAGACCAATATTTCACACCCGCTGACGTTGCTGGCTAGCGAGGGCGACCATGAACAGCACTCCCAACTGCCCTCGACAAAGGTCTGCAGGAAGTCAGCAAGCGTCTTTGAAACCAGCAAGATCTAGACTGGCTGAGATTGCATAACTGAAATAAATGGAAGAACTTCAGCCAGAACATCTTGAAAGCCGCACATGCCAAACTGTCCCCACAGTTGCAATATATATATATATATATATATATATATATGCCAAATTTTACTTACAGACAACTAGTTATACAATGTAAAATGAAAATTTTCTAAATTAATTTAACATTTCTTGTGTCACATAGACTTGGTCTAATTATCGATCTCACTGTCCAACTCCAAGAATCAAAATCGGATGAAATTTCACAAACTAGGGAAGCTCAAAAACACGACTGCGCATTCGCGTAGCGGGAATATATTTCGTACACAGACTAATCAAGACCTCTAGAAGAAATCACGAACATATGGATGGAATCATAAATAGCTTTGTCTGCTAAACTTACACCAGAAACACGCCTATGTCGTCTAATCAATGTATCTCACCTTAATTTTTTATTTTTAAAACAGACGACCACGAAAAGGAACTTACTGTTGATCCAATCTGCCACTGTAAGTCGCGGAAAGGAACGGAAACCTCCGACAATACAGGATGTAAAACAAAAGGAGACCCCGGGTGCCGGGAATCGGCGCGGCTAATCCGACACGATTTTTGGGCACGCTGCACAAACCGCTTAGCGGATTTTGTTGAAGTGCCTAATGTTAACGTTTTATCTGATTATAAGAAAACGTGACCATCAAAAATTCAGAAAATTTGTCACAGCAACTGCCATTATCTCATTGACATGCTGACCAAATCACAATTTTTTTTTACAAAAATAGCCATGTATTCATGCGCCCACGTGGCCCATAGCAGAAAAATTCCCATAAATCCATCCGCTTGTTAAACTCTCAAAAATGCACTATTTCACAGCCAATAGCTTCTACAAACAAACCTGTGAATATGCCTGCTCAATTGCACTTATGTCACATCATATGAATTGTTTAAATTCACATATCATAATTCAATACGCCCTACATTCGTAGGTCAACAGTGGTCAAAATAGACAGATATTGCCGCCTTATGTATGGCAGGCCGCAGGGTAATGGTCAGAACGGCGACAAACCAAAACGGCGACACAAATAAATAATCATCGTGTATAAGCGTCACGTACTCATGCAAAAATAAATAAATAATGGTGCATATACCCGATGTGGATAACCCTTGATGTGACGTATACTTGGTTAAATTAAATGGAACCCAAATTAAATTATGTTATAAGTGACACAAATAAATAATAATCGTGTATAGATATGGCATGTGTCTCCATTTCGATTGTCGTCGGTTTGTTGTTCTGTCGCTCATTAGTCAAAAATATAATTCAAAACACAAATAATGTACGTTACGATTCCTGCATATTGAATATTTATTATTACCATAACACACACAAAAATAACAAGCACTAGATTGAAGCTTACAAAACTTCAGCGCATTACGTTTTGCGCAAGCGTGCTGATGTCCAACGCATCGCCTCGTACAATGGGCAGGTGTGAATAACAAACATTGCTGCACATTCGCAACCGCGACCCGGGCTTACATTTTATGAAAAATTATATCAAAGAACCTATACGCAGATGGCTTCGTTGCGTTCAAAAACAATACTGATATAGTTAGGGTATGATATCATGATGACATTTTTATTTCCAATAGTAATACACACAACATATAATATTAATAGAATATTATAATATTTATGCAATTCATTAACCGTTGTGTACAATTATCATCTTCATTTATCTGGTTTGTTGCCGTTCCGTTGTCGCCGTTTAGGTTTGTTGCCGCTTTTGTTGCTGTTTTGACCAATGGTTGTCGCCCTTTTGACTTATGCCTTGTCGCCGTTTTTACCACGCTTGTCGCCGTTTTGGATCTGTCGCTGTTTTGGTTGTCGCCGTTTCGACTTGTCGCCATTCTGACCTGTATCCTTTCTAACTCTTGTAATATGCCTGTATGTGCGATACCCCTCAATGTTTACCAACATTACGACGCACACGTGTCTATAGTGGCCAAAAAATCACAAATATCCTTCCGCCTATTAAAATCATCTAAAAGTCCACCATTTCACTCCCAACAGCTTCCACCAGCAAACCGGGTAATGTCCCTGCACAAATGCACTTATGTCAGAACGTATGAATTTTTTAAAACGTCCTATATCCAAAGTTACTATGCCCTACATTCGTAATGGTGTAACACACCAGGAAGTCTAACTGAGGCATGACCCCAAATAGGGAAGCTATTTTCTGAGAAAGTGACCAATTTTACATCATGTTGCAGCACAATATATATGTACACATATTATAGAACACTCCTGTTTGTCACGTCATTATTATTTGTATGACAGCCAAATCAAAACAATGCCATGCCCATAATATTAGCTGAAAACCAGTCACATCATTTAATTATAGGTCCACTTTCAGGGGCGGATCTAGGCTTGTTGGCGGGGGGTCTCAGTCAGTCGTAGTCATGTCAGTCGTAGTCATGTCATTCTACTGACGAACCGGGGGGGGGGGCTACACATGTGTCGTTCTACTCACATAAGGGTTAATATTAGCCGGCTGCTAATACTTCAGTCTTTACATTGACACTAGTTCCGATGTAGGCCTATATAGGGGAGACCGGGACTAGTCCGCCCCATGGACACTCTGATAGATCTGGAGACTGTATTTTTAGAGCTAGAGGATCAGTTTCGACTTTAAATTGAACGAAAATATCTTGTCCACATTTGTGCTATCAACAAATGCCAAAAACTGTTACAAGCCAATATCCAAATCTGACTCTTAGTAGACCTACGCAAGCATGGGCGGACTTGCCTCGTGTCGGCAAGTACGCCCCACACGTACTTTAAGCAGCAAATACACAAGAACAGTGCAGTTTTGTCTTATTTTTATGTCAAAAAACGTCATGTTTGTGATATACATTTGTTAGAAACTTAAAGTCATCACAAATTCTGTGGTATCTATGAAATAAACCAGGCAAACAAAAAACAACGTTTGGCACTGCATCGGCTAGAAACTGGTGAAATAAAATCTGGTTTCGTCACTTTTTTACTAGAAAATATCACCAAACTGGACAATTGGAAGTTTTTATTAGACCATAATTTACAATTTAGTCATTTTGCAGTACAGGTCGAAATAACTACAGGTCGCTATGATAGCAAGCAAGTTTTTTTCCACAAAAATAGGCGTTAATAGCCATTACAGTGCCTGAAAAGAAGATTTTTTTAGGGACCCCCAAGAGTCAGTGGTCATTTCGAATACATACTGCGCTGTATGTAGTTTGATGGTCATGTGACTTAATCGTGTGACCGAAATTACTAAATTCTGCAATGGCACGGAATAAAAGCCGGTTGGCGGACATGCCCTGGGGGCGGACTAGTCCCGGTCTCCCCTTCGTGTTCCTTTACTGTAATATTTGCCACGGACACTGGGGGGGGGTCTAAGACCCCCTTTCATGGCCTAGGGGGTATTGAGACCCCTAAGACCCCCCTGGATCCGTTGCTGACTTTGACACTTGATAAATCATACATCATGTACATTAGATTTCCAGAGCATTGCGATTAGATATACAAACGAATTTATTTTAAAATTAATATTTATATAATTGCTTGAGGAAAAAGGGAACAGTTTGCTTGGGAAAAGCAGACAGCAGTAACAATCACGAATAGCCTGGTACAGAGCGGATGCTAAAATGGAAATTTGGTCAAAATTAGGGGGTATGGCACCAGTTTGTGGGGAGTAGGTAGCTATTCAAATCTGGCCGCAACGGGTATCCGGTAATGTGATACTCCTTTATGGTGGCGTATCCAAATCAAGCAGTACACCTTGTATCTTAGCAACTAGAAGCATGACAGCAGTCATATAAGCAATGAAATTGAACAATTCTGACACATTGGAAATCACTCAGAATCCTATTATAAATTGTCACTTTTCTGACAAAATTACGCCATGTTTGGTTAAAAATCAAGCAATTATATAAATATTAATTTGAAAATAAATTCATTGGTATATCTAAAGAGACAGTAAGAAGGCTTCAATTGCCCGCAGTGCTCTGGAAATCTAGTGTACATGATGTATGATCTATATCAAGTGTCAAAGTGGACCTATAATTAAATGATGTGACTGATTTTCAGCTAATATTATGGGCATGGCATTGTTTTGATATGGCTGTCAAACAAATAATAATGACGTGACAAACAGGAGTGTTTTATAATATGTGTACATATTTTAGGGTGCAACATGATGCAAAATTTGTCACTTTCTCAGAAAATAGCTTCCCTATTTGGGGTCATGCCTCAGTTAGACTTCCTGGTGTGTTACACCATTACGAATGTAGGGCATAGTAAGTTTGGATATAGGACGTTTTAAAAAATTCATACGTTCTGACATAAGTGCATTTGTCTAGGGACAATACCCGGTTTGCTGGTGGAAGCTGTTGAGAGTGAAATGGTGGATTTGTAGATGATTTTAATAGGCGGAAGGATATTTGTGATTTTTTGGCCACTAATTCATGCCAATATTGGTAAACATTGAGGGGTATCGCACATACAGGCATATTACAAGAGTTAGAAATGTTGACAAAACTCGACCAGCATGTGAGTGGGATGATGACAGCGGCTGGTAAAAACTTTTATAATTTTTTATGGTCACGTTTTCTTATAATTATGCAAAATGTTAACATTGCCGCCAATGGGAAATATAATTGTATCCTGAACCCTAAAGATAGTATTTAAGGTACGGCCCACGGCCTTTATCACAACGCCGCCTGTCACAACCACCGCGCTGGGCTGACACGTGATCCGACGTGTTTGTAAATCTATTTTTAGGAATTAACATTACATTTCCTACGTTTACGAACGCAAATATGAGGGCGCTCGCTATTCAATTGTGTTTCAGTTAGTACCCTATTTCTGGCACAACATGTATTCTGATCGCATACATATTCCAATAATTTATTATTTATAATATAGTACATTTATCAATTTGACTATCTACGGCTGGATTTGTGCGAAATTAACAGGCGTTAAATATTGTAATTTGTTATACCCGTTATTTCAGATTCCCGTAAACAAAGTTTTGGATTATACGCGATTATAATATGTTTATGTATGAATCTTTGACAATGTACGTTAATAACTGCAGCTAGAAGATGGATTTCGTTAATCTAAACACTGGTTCAACGATGCCTTTGGTCGGATGTAAGTATTGCGCTTATTGTAGCTATTGGGGCATTACCCCGAGCGATAAATGGTTAATTTCTTTCATAAAACCACGTGCGTTTGTTATTGGCTCTGTTTACATACTTATTGTTTTTATAGTGGGAACTTTCAAGGTCCGAGGGCATCAGTTGATCAGCAAGGTCATAGATGCGGCGCTGAACGCTGGCTACAGAGCTATTGGCAAGTATAATCTTTGTTGTTATCTCTTTTTTTGGCTATAAGAAGCACTTCTAAAAAAGACATTAGATGCATATAATTGTCTATGACTATATATATATATATATATATATANTATATATATATATGCCTAAAAATTTCCTATATGCCATGAGAAAGAATCATATGACATGACGTCGCTTCTGTATTAGGACTACAAGTAGTGCTATTTTTTCTTAATCTTCATTTAATCATTGCATTATGTTTGCAGATGATAGACAAATGTTAAAATTTAAAACAACTTTTCCCATAAAATTTAACAATCAATAACAGGGTCTTTCAAGAAATGTGTTTTATTTCAGATACTGCAGAAGTTTACTGAACTGAAGTTGACATTTCAAGTGTACTGGAAACATTTCTTCCCAAATATAATTTACAATGAAATGAGATCTTTCTCACAAGTAAACTTGATAGGTCAATTATTGTAATTTTCCAACTGCCAACATTTTTCATCTATATGTGTGGTTAGACATATTCACACAAGGTCAGTATTGTTCCAGTTATTTGTCACCCTCTCATGTGCCAACTGTTACGGTTTACCCATAATTCTTACGTATTTTCTTAAATTTTTTCTGAAATTTTACGCTCTCTATGGTTTTGTACCTTTTTGGCCTGCGTTTGTCAATGGGATGCAATAACAGATCATCGTTTCAAAACACATCTGAAGAGCGACTCTCGTAAATATCTTAACTTTATACAATAAGTTCTTTGAGAATGCACTGCAAAACAGCAGATATAAATAATCATACGGGCTCATTTGTGGGTCTTATGTATTTATGCCATTATAGTCATACAGGCGTTCACAATTCAGGAATGACACTTATGTCCTTGATGAAAATACTTTCATATATCCAACCAACACTGTCCTATTAATAATTCTAATTCATACATTTCATTCTCATACATTCTGTAACATTGAATATGTCTATCAATGTCTTCATAAAAACTTTAATTTGTTATCCTCTTTTTCTTCAGGTTTCTTACATTTTTAAAGGTGCAACCTTAATTAAATTTTTTGGCTATTCTCATTTCAAATAAATTTTGCAAAAAACCAAACCTACCTAGTATCCACAGCAACATGCTACCTCGTTTGTGCAACTTTTGTATGTAGTTTTTATGAAATCATCAGACAAACTGTTAAACTACTTAATGCTTGTTCAAGCATTACTAGTAAGGGAAGTGAAACCAAAATGCTGAAAAATCACGATTTTCAACGTTGGTGAAATTTCATAACTTTGTCATGTGATCGGGGAGAGAGGATTGAAGTCACGCCAATTATTCGCATTGACTCGAACAGTGCTCACCATTTTGGATATCCACTATTTTGATCCTTACCAGATCTAATGACTGAAGTAAATTCTTTTGATAATTTGAACAAAATAGGCATTTTTTATTAAACAGACTGCACACATTACTTAAACTAGTCTCATACACTACACATCTGAACATAAATGAACCAGATTCGCGATGGACACGTGCCAAACAATTCAAAAAGCATGCGCATAAATTACCGTTTTATGTTTTGGACAAAAACAAAAATCAACATCCTGGAATAGCCTCACCCTGGACTACAGGGATAAAGAGGAGAACAACAACAACATAATAAATACCTTATTGAAAGTATAATGGGTTTATGCACTCGTTGCTTTAGAATGTTGTATTTGGGCTCACAAGTTCGCTCAGTACATTCTGAAGCAACTCGTGCGATAAAACCNTAACACTAGTCTTCAGAGATGCTTCAGAATTGCACAGCCCTTGGTTAATCAATAATAATTGTCATATTGGATTGATTTTGATCAATGATGCCATAGTGACTATTTTAGAGAGGGGGTCTGGCAGGAGTCTCAACCCTCCATCACCCTCCTGTTTTGGGGGCCAACCTCCCATCTCCAAACTGTTTATGGGGCCAATCTCCCACTGAGAGTCCACCTGCCAACTCCCACCAATTTTTAGGGAATGTTAATGTTTATAATTATTTACTCAATATTTTCCTGCAACAAATATAGATTAAAACCATTTCAGTAACTTATTCGCAGCATGCGTATGTAATGTAATAATTGGGTTATGGTTTTATGAATCGACTCAGTAGATACATCATATTTCAGGAAAGCTTCAAGTGATCGGAGTATCTAACTACACAGCAGGCCACTTGAGGGAGCTACTGTCCTACTGCTCCGTGCGACCGGTCGTTCTTCAGGTCGAGTGTCATCCATACCTTGTACAGAGGGAACTGTTGAATCTGTGTCGGAATGAAGGGGTGCATTTCCAAGCCTACTCATCCCTTGGGAGTGATGGAAACAAGGTAAAGACAGGCAGACCTGCTAGAGTCAATAGTTATGTTAGTATCAGCCGACTACAAGGCACAAGACCAGGGCTGGGGTCAGTTACAAATGTAATTGCAATGGATTACATTAACAAATGTAATTGCACATGCAAATGTAATTCAAGCAGTCACTCACTCACTCACTCACTCACTCACTCACTCACTCACTCACTCACCCACCCACCCACCCACCCACTCACACACTCACTNACTCATCCACCCACTCACTCACCCACTCAATCACTCACACACTCACTCACTCACTCACCCACCCACCCACTCACTCACCCACTCAATCACTCACACACTCACACACTCACTCACTCACTCCTTGTGCTGTCAGACACACAAGACAGGTAGCAATCAATGCCATCCATTTCTATCTGCAGCCATTGTTTCTAGGTCCAGTGTCTCTATTCTCTGGGTGTGTTCCTCTCCAGCGATGATTCGTTGGTACAGTGTACGTTTCTTTTGGGCGTCCTCTTTCCAGATGGTTTCCAATACCACGCCAGTTTTGGTGTTTTTGTTCATGGCATTCTAAAGACATGGCCCAAATATCTTCATTTCAATACTGTTTTAAACTGAAGCAGTTGTATAATTGTAATTGAACTTTTTAATTGATGTGATTGCTCAGTTACATGATTGTTCATGTCTAACATTTAGGTAGGTTTTCGATACTAATAGTGATAATATAAAAATTTAAATAATACTAACTTTCTTGGATACTTTAAATACACACCTTCTGCACTGATAACGGATGATGTTTCTCTGGGGTTGTAGCGAGCTTAGTGCTACAAAGACATTCCTGTTTACCTGCAGTTACTGGTGGACACGACCTTGAAGCAGATTGCAGACAAGTATCAGTAGTCGGCCAGTCAGATCCTTCTGCGCTACACAGCAGACCATCAGTAACCATGCTTTACTTTTTATAGCTTCAGGTTCGACCTTGAGCAGATTTGACTTTGACCTAGAAGCCATCACGCAAAACAGTTCTTATATTAAATGCTACATTTGTGAATTGCATTCCTTGAATCATCCAAAACTGTGACCGAGTAGCACAAATAATCAGACAAGGCCTATTAAATTTGTGAATTGCATTCCTTGAATCATTCGAGTAGCACAAATAATCGGACAAGGCCACATCCGATTAAATATGTACTACTCCGTGAGTCATTGAGAACGATTACAAGAGGATGCAGATCGCAAATGTACCATTTTATAATTATTTCACACGTGTAATGATTTCTGCAAATTCAAGTTGGGGACTATTTTCTCTATGATTGCGGTATGTTGTCATTCGGTTTAAAAACAATGCGATTGTTCATTTTCCATTGTCGACATTACCATTTTCAGTCGGGAAATACGGCTTTTATCCCTCGGTCCTGCTTTCTTGCTTTTTTGACAAATTGTCCCGTTTTTTTTTATTTTCCAAAACAAACAAAATTTACTGTAAAATCGATCTATTTGTCGCACACACGGCACATTTTATTTCTTTGGTCTCAAGCGATTTTACATTTCCTTGCATGTGCATTCACCGCGAACAAAAACGGCAAATCAGAATGGCAACCCATAAACCACAAGTTAAAAAGGCGAAAAACCTACGAAAGTTTAGTGTGGAAGGGCGTTTCCTGCTTACATGAGCACTTTCCCATGACACCTGTGTACGCAATGACGTAAACAATAGTGCTGTTGTCGCCACATGACCGCAATAGAAACATCCATGACGCTGCTCAGACAATTCTGCCGATTATCTCACCCAAGAGTGATTATTTACTCTTTAAAACATCAGAGTCATACATGGCCAAGAGATGTGGTAGAAATAGAGTGGAGGGAAACAGTATCATCAATAATATACTGATTGAATAATACTGGGTTTTATGCTTGTGAGCCCAATGCAACAAACTGAAGGAACAGGATACTGGTTTTTATTGCAATGAACGGCACAGGCACAAGGCAACGTATATCACCGTAAACAGCGCGTTATCAGTAACATTAACCCATGTAACAAAGGTCTTAGTTGCGTTGTCCTCATCATGAATTGTCATATTTTCCAGTGGTCATCCCAAGGACAACAAAGCCCGCCCACATCAACGAGAACTTTCGAGTCTCTGACTTCAGTCTTGACGCGGGTGACCTGGAGAAATTGAACTTGCTTGATAGAAGCGAACATTTCTGCTGGGACCCGGCCAAAGTCTGTGAACACGTGTGCTGAAACAATTGATCATAACTACTTGCAAGCAGGACTGGCTTCAGTCAGAGATGGCAATGACCAGCCACTGTAGCGAGCGTATTCTCGGGCACTGGGTGCGTTGACAAGAGACTCGCCCTCTTCACTACCGCTTTCACTGCTGGTGTCAAACCTCGTAATTGACTTCAAACCACAACCATCAGAACGAGCAATGTTTATTTGACAAAGTGTTACAATAACATGAAAACTTAAAATGATCAGCCAATCGGCAATATCGTAACTTCAAATGCGACTTTTCAAATGCGACATTTGGTCAATTAGAACAGCAGGGATCACATGTTAACCCTGTAACAAATATGCTGTGTTACACCGACAACAACATGTGCTGGTCATTGCCATCTCTGACTGAAGCCAGTCGTGCTTGCAAGTAGTTATGATCAATTGTTTCAGCACACGTGTCCACAGACTTTGGCCGGGTCCCAGCAGAAATGTTCGCTTCTATCAAGCAAGTTCAATTTTTCCAGGTCACCCGCGTCAAGACTGAAGTCAGAGACTCGAAAGTTCTCGTGGATGTGGGTGGGCTTTGTTGACCTTGGGATGACCACTGGAAAATATGACAATTCATGATGAGGACAACGCAACTAAGACCTTTGTTACATGGGTTAATGTTACTGATAATGCGCTGTTTACGGTGATATACGTTGCCTTGTGCCTGTGCCGTTCATTACAATAAAAACCAGTATCCTGTTGCTTCAGAATGTTGCATTGGGCTCACAAGCATAAAAACCAGTATCATTCAATAAGTATATTATTGATGATACTGTTTCCCTCCATTCTATTTCTACAACATATGTTGGCCATGTATGACTCTGATGTTTTAAAGAGTAAATAATCACTCTTGGGTGAGATAATCGGCAGAATTGTCTGAGCAGCGTCATGGATGTTTCTATTGCGGTCATGTGGCGACAACAGCACTATTGTTTACGTCATTGCATACACAGGTGTCATGGGAAAGTGCCCATGAAAGCAGGAAACACCTTTCCACACTCAACTTTCGTAGGTTTTTAGCCTTTTTAACTTGTGGTTTATGGGTCGCCATTCTGATTCGCCGTTCTTGTTCGCGGTGAATGCACATGCAAGGAAATGTAAAATCGCTTGAGACCAAAGAAATAAAATGAGCCGTGTGCGCGACAAATAGGTCGATTTTACAGTGAATTTTGTTTGTTTTGGAAAATAAAAAAAAACGGGACAATTTGTCAAAAAAGCAAGAAAGCGCGACCGAGGGATAAAAACGGTATTCCCCGCCTGAAAATGGTAATGTCGACAATGGAAGATAAACAATCGCATTGTTTTAAAACCGAATGACAACAGACCGCAATCATAGAGAAAACAGTCCCCAACTTGAATCATTACAAGTGTGAAATAATTATAAAATGGAACATTTGCGATCTGCATCCTCCTGTAATCGTTCTCAATGGCTCACGGAGTAGTACATATTTAATCGGATGTGGCCTTGTCCGATTATTTGTGCTACTCAGTTGCAGTTTTGGATGATTCAAGGAATGCAATTCACAAATGTACCATTTAATATAAGAACTGTTTTCCGTGATGGCTTCTAGGTCAAAGTCAAATCTGCTCAAGGTCAAACCTGAAGCTATAAAAAGTAAAGCATGGTTACTGATGGTCTGCTGTGTAGCGCAGAAGGATCTGACTGGGCGACTACTGATACTTGTCTGCAATCTGCTTCACGGTCGTGTCCACCAGTAACTGCAGATAAACAGGAATGTCTTTGTAGCACTAAGCTCGCTACAACCCCAGAGAAACATCATCCGTTATCAGTGCAGAAGGTAGGTATTTAAGGTATCCAAGAAAGTTAGTATTATTATTTTTTTTATATTATCACTATTAGTATCAAAAACCTATCTAAATGTTAGACATGAACAATCATGTAACTGAGCAATCACATCAATTAAAAAGTTCAATTACAATTATACAACTGCTTCAGTTGAAAACAGTATTGAAATGAAGATATTTGGGCCATGTCTTTAGAATGCCATGAACAAAAACACCAAAACTGGCGTGGTATTGGAAACCATCTGAAAAGAGGATGCCCAAAAGAAACGTACACTGTACCAATGAACCATCGCTGGAGAGGAACAAACCCAGATAATAGAGACACTGGACCTAGAAAAAATGGCTGCAGATAGAAATGGATGGCATTGATTGCCACCTGTCTTGTGTGTCTGACAGCACAAGGAGTGAGTGAGTAAGTGGGTGGGTGTGTGAGTGAGTGTGTGAGTGAGTGAGTAAGTGAGTGAGTGAGTGAGTGAGTGAGTGAGTGAGTGAGTGAGTGAGTGAGTGAGTGAGTGAGTGACTGCTTGAATTACATTTGCATATGCAATTACATTTGTTAATGTAATCCATTGCAATTACATTTGTAACTGACCCCAGCCCTGGTCTTGTGCCTTGTAGTCGGCTGACTAACATGACTATTGACCTTAGCAGGTCTGCCTGTCTTTACCTTGTTTCCATCACTCCCAATGGATGAGTAGGCTTGGAAATGCACCCCTTCATCCCGACACAGATTCAGCAGTTCCCTCTGTGCAAGGTTTGGATGACACTTGACCTGAAGAATGGCCGGTTGCATGGAGCAGTAGGACAGTAGCTCCCTCAAGTGGCCTGCTGTGTAGTTACATACTCCGATCACTCAAAGATTTCCTGGAATGTGATGTATCTACTGAGTCGATTCATAAAACAACAACCCAATTATTACATTACATACGCATGCTGCGAATAAGTTACTGAAATGATTTTAATCTATATTTGTTGCAGAAAAATATTGAGTAAATAATTATAAACATTAACATTCCCTAAAAATTGGTGGGAGTTGGCAGGTGGACTCTCAGTGGGAGATTGGCCCCATAAACAGTTTGGAGATGGGAGGTTGGCCCCCAAAACAGGAGGGTGATGGAGGGTTGAGACTCCTGCCAGACCCCCTCTCTAAAATAGTCACTATGGCATCATTGATCAAAATCAATCCAATATGACAATTATTATTGATTAACCAAGGGCTGTGCAATTCTGAAGCATCTCTGAAGACTAGTGTTAAATTCTGACTGATACTTATTTCTATCCAATATGTAATTTTTTTGTAAACATGGAATATTTTGATGCTTTTGTTATTTGCTACCATGGTCTGATATTTTGTTATTTGCTACCATGATCTGATCTTTTGTTATTTGCTACCATGGTCTGATCTTTTGTTATTGGCTACCATGGTCTTATCTTTTGTTATTTGCTACCATGGTCTGATCTTTTGTTATTTGCTACCATGGTCTGATATTTTGTTATTGGCTACCATGGTCTTATCTTTTGTTATTTGCTACCATGGTCTTATCTTTTGTTATTTGCTACCATGGTCTGATATTTTGTTATTTGCTACCATGGTCTGATCTTTTGTTATTTGCTACCATGGTCTGATCTTTTGTTATTGGCTACCATGGTCTTATCTTTTGTTATTTGCTACCATGGTCTGATCTTTTGTTATTTGCTACCATGGTCTGATCTTTTGTTATTGGCTACCATGGTCTGATCTTTTGTTATTGGCTACCATGGTCTGATCTTTTGTTATTTGTTACCATGGTCTGATCTTTTGTTATTGGCTACCATGGTCTGATCTTTTGTTATTTGCTACCATGGTCTGATCTTTTGTTATTGGCTTCCATGGTCTGATCTTTTGCGGACAATTCAGACCTTTGCTTTAAAATGGACATTGATATTATACACTTATAAACGATACTGGGTTTTATCGCACGAGTTGCTTCAGAATGTACTGAGCGAACTTGTGAGCCCAAATACAACATTCTAAAGCAACGAGTGCATAAACCCATTATACTTTCAATAAGGTATTTATTATGTTGGTGTTGTTCTCCTCTTTATCCCTGTAGTCCGGGGTGAGGCTATTCCAGGATGTTGATTTTTGTTTTTGTCCAACACATAAAACGGTAATTTATGCGCATGCTTTTTGAATTGTTTGGCACATGTCCATCTATTTACAACAGGGATTTATTGTACTGGATGTCGCACTTTGCAGGACATTATCAATCATTATCAATAACAATTACCCATGTAATAAAATATTTATTATTAAAATCAATGTATGAATTATTTTGTGAAGTCGTGATCTCCATTGTACCTTCCTTTTGCAAGTCCTCCTTTTCTAGCCATGTCTCCTTCCGCAGGATGGCGTTCTGGGGATCCTCTTATTTCCTTCCCTGAGTCCCGGGCCAATGGATGAGGTAGAGGTCAAGGCAGTCGACCTTCAGGTTGTGTAGGGACTGCTCGCATGCCGTGCAACATGCCTCCCTTCCCTGGGACTTTGGACCTAGTCAGTGACGAACATCATACGAATGACTTGTTAAAGCTGCTTCCTCAAATGGTTCAGCCCATCGCGAATCCGGTTCATTTATGTTCAGATGTGTAGTGTATGACTAGTTTAAGTAATGTGTGCAGTCTGTTTAATAAAAAATGCCTATTTTGTTCAAATTATCAAAAGAATTTACTTCAGTCATTAGATCTGGTAAGGATCAAAATAGTGGATATCCAAAATGGTGAGCACTGTTCGAGTCAATGCGAATAATGGGCGTGACTTCAATCCTCTCTCCCCGATCACATGACAAAGTTATGAAATTTCACCAACGTTGAAAATCGTGATTTTTCAGCATTTCGGTTTTCACTTCACTTACTAGTAATGCTTAAAGTAGTTTAACAGTTTGTCTGATGATTTCACATGGTAGCCAATAACAAAAGATCAGACCATGGTAACAAATAACAAAAGCATCAAAATATTGAATACCCCCCCTCCGGGCAGTGCTGCAGTAAACACTTAACACTGTAATAACTGTTAGCTTTCTACTAACATTATCACAACCATACCAACATTAAAAAAAATCCTTATCATTATGATCATAATCGCACACCACCATTGTCATTGCCATTACAGCAAATGGTACTTTACACATAGTTGAGCAACCCTTGAAATATTAACAATTGTGCATTTTCTTATGGTTCCACGGGGAGGGATCTAGGATTTTGACTAAATGGGCGCAGCCTCCTTGCTATGGGTTCATGGGCATGTCCCCGTTGACTGTGTTTGAAATGGGGTATTCTGGGGCAAACCTGGACCAAACCTGGGGCATGGTCGTCCACGCTCGCTGGATCAACCACGGTTATATAGCATGTACATTTGTAAGTTGTAAATTGGTATTTAATTGTTGAAATATCTCAGATCGGTATCATGTGTAAAAAATAGAAAAAAAAATATACTGTGTTTATTCGGGCACAATACATTGCAGACAATGTTTCAGTATGTTGTGTGTTGAGATAGAAAACAAGCATATCAAAAACAAAACAGACCACTAAGGAAGACAACATTCCACAAGAACTGTATGACATCAAAGAGCTTATAATTATTATCAGTATAAGGCTTTTTGATGACATCGTGAGCATGTGTCGCCGTCAGTCCGTCCGTCGAGTATGACTTTCATCGCCCATCGTTTAGTTCAGTTAGTTCCGTTTCATCAGTCCACTGGTGTCAGTCGTTGGAGGATGCCGTCTGGTCCGTTCGTGCGAGACGAGATCGATACTAATCTATGCGGCTCGAGTGAGAGCGGTGGCGCCGAGGTGCCGCTTTGTGCAGTTGGGGGGGGGGTAGCCGCGGTCTTCCAGACGTTACCTGTGGCCTGCGTGAGCTCTCCATGCACGGTCGCCTTCACCAGTCGTTCGCCGTCTGTCCTTACCACGTACCCGGTCCACGTGAGCCCCTGCCGCATTTGCATGACCTCGATTCTCGACCTACTGGCACACCGCAGCACCTCGTTATTCGTCACGCGGTCTGACCGTCTGATCCCAAGAGTGAACCGCAGGGCCGCAGGTGGACCTAGGCACACAACGTGCTATCGATAGAGCGTTTACGTCTCAAAGTTGTAGAGCAGGCAAGCCAACATCTACATAGGCCACACTACAGTTTTATATATTGTGCAACTGCAGTTATACCATGTAGAATCAATTAAACTAGAAACTTAGATTTTAAATGTAGTATATTGTAAGTACAGTTGTAATATAGACTTTACTAATTATACTATTCACACCACTCGTACAAGATTAGGAATCTCGAATATGTTCAACATTCTATAACCTAAAATTACAGACGGAAAGGTGATAATAAATAATCTTAATAACTCGCTCATCTTCTAACCTACACAGTGCGAATTAAGTTCCCAATACACGCCATCGGCAACGGTATGGATATTGTAATGGCGTCGTTACTGCTCTTAGTGATGTCAGCGGCGGTGGGCTCCATGTCCTTAGATCAGTCACATAGGGGTCAAACTCCGGTTGCCCGAATTAAATTTTATAACAGAATGTAATATGAGTGCAGACTCATTAATAATGTTTTGGTAGTAGAAATTCCTGGTAGTGAAAAGATGCATTTTAACAAAAATAATTGGCTGAAGGGTGTTTAGCGGTAACTTGGCGGTGGTATATGTGGGTGTACTTGTAATACACCCACACCGCGACCTTCGACCTGCCACAAAGAGTAAATGAAGTAATGGGCTATAATATGTGTTGGCCCATTGTAGAGTGCAAGCAGGGAGAGAACACAGGCAACTGGTGGCGGAACTGAAAGATTATTAGAAGAAGTTTCCAGATTTGTTGATGCAAGGTAGTTTGGTTTGGTTTTTAGTCGAGGCTTCCAGGGGCGCAACCATACGATCAACCCGATTAAGTGAGTGAGAG
>SDWI01001757.1:0-22260 GCA_009193005.1 Lamellibrachia luymesi | reverse complement strand
CTAAGGCCGCGACAAGATAATGGTATTTCGTGTCGTCGGCCGTGATATTCCGTAAGGCGAACTGCGCCTCTGCCTGCTGCAACCAGACCCGCGGATGATCGGCCCAGAAGACCGGCAGTTTGAGGCCGACAGCGTGTGTATCGGCCATGTTGATTGTTTACGTTGTACGTGCGAGTGCCGAGTGCGCCGAGTGCGTAATGGTTGAATAGTCACAGGTCGCACAGCTCATACACAATACGCGTGTAATGCCACGTTTGGTGAACTTACAGTTTAGTTCGTGTGTGTATACGCGTGTTGCATACCAAGATACTGTCTTGGTATCGTCAGGGTCACCAATGTAGTGAACACACGCTGACAAGAATACAACTTTTATTCCATCAGAGCATTATACGTGTTAGTCGATCATCCTAGTTCACACAACTCCGTCAGGGGGCGATCATCGTAACAGGTCAAGGCCACTGACTAAACCGCTACACTGTAACAATTCCGTTGATTAATTCAAATCCACAAGGAAAACACCACGCGACATACTCTGCTGTAATGTCGAGTTACCATTAAGCAGTTATATTGTATGCCTCGGGAGTCTACACGTCCCTAGACAAACCCTTACTGATGCGGACACTTTATCTGCCAGGAACAGTAACACCCTAGTAACGGGTAACCAGGAGTGGTTACAACCCTTGGTAACTATTATAGCTAATCAGATATAATGTTACAGTGTTGATCAATTGAGGGCCCCAACATATCCCAAAGAATATGTACAAATTACACGTAAGTAGGGCAGTTCATAACATTAACTGCTCTGCTAATTATGGTCATTATTTAGTAGTGAATATAGCATTTTTCCGAACAAACTTGTAAGATACAAAGATAATTATATTCAAGTCTACTGAATTCAATTTTTATTTCCAATTTAAAAAATACAAACAAAGACATTACAAAGCAATATACAATAACAAATGGAAATGGGGAAAATTGACACGATACTTATTAATCACTTTCTTCCAGCACAACCACAACTTGTACAAATATAACAAACATTGTTAGTAATATGGAAATAAATCTTTTGAAAACAACGTTACATTTCGTTAATATTTTCCATTACATTTATACACAATTATATACACCTTTTCCGAATTACGTGTTTGCACGGTAACCATGGTAACCATGAAGAAATAAGTGCTTAAGTCTTTTTGGAGTATTTGAACTGTAGCTGCACTTGTTATATTTTCGTCATAGGAGTTCCTCAATTTAACCCCATATACAGATATACACATTATTGTTGTTCTAGTATATTCGTATTTCACTTTGACGTGTCACATGCTTTCAATCATATTTAGTTGCAAACAATTGTTGAAGGTTATGTGGCAACAACTTATTTTTAGCCTTTAACATTACAATATAAATGCTAAATTTTATAATGTCTCGAAGTTTAAGTATTCCTAAATCACAAAATAATATATTAGTATAACATAAAAAGTGTCATTACAAATGAGCTTGTTACGTTCTTCTGTAATACAAAAACTCTGTTAACAATTGTTTTACATGTGCTGCCCCATACTCCACAGCAGTATGATATATAAGGGAGTACTAGTGCACAGTATAATATAAACATAGATTTTTTGTCAAGTACGTATCTTGCTCTGTACATAACGGCAATAATTATTGACACTTTTGTTCCTTCCAATTAAGCTTATGGTCGATCACAACTCCTAAAAACTTACTGCTATATACTCTATCAATACTCTTCTTGTCAATTTTTATATCGATATTTGAGTTAATGCAACAGTTTGTGAACAGCATATAGTTTTTCTTAGCTACATCCAAAGACAACCTATTTACTGAAAACTACACATGTAGCTTTTGTAACTCAATGGTTATATCCTTGCTAAGCTGCTCACGATCCTTTCCAGAACAAAAAATATTGGTATCGTCAACAAACAGTATAAATAGTAGTATTGATGAAATATTACCAATATCATTTATATACATTAAAACAGTTTTGAGTCCAGTATTGAGTAGTATTGATGAAATATTATAAATAGTAGTATTGATGAAATATTACCAATATCATTTATATACATTAAAAAGTTTTGAGCCCAGTATTGAGCCCTGGGGTACCACACATTTTACTTTTAATAACTCAGAGTTACAGTCATCAATACTAGCATTCTTCAGTCTATCAGTCGAGTAACGTTTTAGCAAGTGATTGGCAATAACTCTAATACAATAAGCTTCAAATATTTAGTAGCAGTTTATGATCAATTGTGTCAAATGCTTTTTTCCGATCAATACACTTCTTCTGGTCTAAAGCAGATATGATTTCTTCGGTTAATTCCAGAAGAGCCACTGATGTAGACATATTGGACTGCTAGTTAAAATATCATATTTATCAATAAATTTATCTAGTATACTATTAAATATATTTTCTAAGATTTTTGAGAATTGTGGAAGCAGAGATACATATTTGTAGTCAGTAAATATATTCTTCTCACCAGTTTTAAATATAGGGATATCTTTGGCAATTTTCATTTTACTGGGAAATGCACCACTATTGAAAGACTTATTACAGACATAGATATATAGTACTAATAAGAGTGGATAGCCAACTCGAATTTCGCGCGATTATGTTGCAACGCGCATGCGTCAAATCCACAAGGCACGACCCTTTTCCGGTTACCGCGTGTTGTCAATGTCAACATAGTCAGTCGCTGCTTTTTGCTTTCCGATGGGGGGTTCAAATTGTGCTGTTGTGGGCTGCGGATGCTGCAATTCCAGACACAAAGGTCTAAGTTTCCATGCTATTCCAAAATCGGGTAAAAATCGAGAAATGGATGAGTGGAGAAGACAACTTATTCGCGCTTTGAATCGAGCTGACGAAGGCTTCGTACCGGACAAGGCATTCATCTGCTCCCGTCACTTCGACGAGAGCTGTTTCGTTCCACATGGTAAGTTTATTTTACTGTATTTGGCATACTTTATACGCTTATGGGTGTAGTAAATTAGACAAAGAAGTGATTTATTTATATATATATAATGATAAGTATGGTCCGCAACTGAGAGTGAAACCGACGAAACTTTCTACAGCTTAGACTTAGTGGTGTCGATACCCGTACTGTGTATACCTACTGGTGGGGCATGTTTATGCTATACTTGAGAGAATATGCCGTTTTGACTTTCTGGGGGTTATTATTATGAATAGTTGCGTACATTTTCGTCTGATATTTGAAAGTGAAATATTTCGTGTGTTTACAGCAACAGTCAGCTATGTGTCACACTAGTTAATCTTGCACAAATACAACTTTTGTACTATATGTAGGTGCTTTTTTTGCCAAAAGCTGATTGAAAAAGTTATATGTACTTCTGTTATTAAAACAAAACCAGGAAGTGGTCGGAAACTCAAGTGTGGAAGCTTGCCAAGCAAGTTTTTACCTTTAAAAAGTGTAGGGAGTCCTGCTGCTGCACCTCGAAAAGAGCCCGTAAGAATAAATGGAGTGCATGTCTTTTTCTAAGCATGGTTTAAGATTAATCGTGTTATAAAATATACTAATCATACCTTCAGATGTTATTATTTCATTGCCAAGTTTGTTGCCAGTAGCACTAATGGAGGAGTATCATGTAACAAATGTAACACTAATCAGTGAAATCATCTGTATTCTTGTTCTGTATGTCAACTACATTTAAAAAAAATCATACTTGATATGTCTCTTAGTTTTAGTTGCAGGTAAATTTGCTTGCCCATCATTCGCATGTTCGCTCTGTCTATGCATGGATTAATATTAACTATTTTATATATATATATATTGTAAGCAATTGATAACAAAGTGTGAGCCAGTGCTTTTGATAGGTTTTATCAGTTAGTTTGCGATATAAATATATATACTTTTTTTAATAATAATTAATTTGTGTAACTGTTGCAATTGTACGAAAGAATACAATTACGATACAATGTCAAAAACATAATTCATTATAATTACAGAAAAAATTTGTTTGCTGGTAATGAGTACATTATTTATGTATGGCAATTCTGGTGACAATGTTCTGTCAATCTCATGACATTGTTGTATGTCCAGATATTTATACTAAAATGTTATAACAAATGTTGTTACTGTGCATGTGCATGGCACATAATCTAACTTAAACCAAGTCGCTGTTAATATTCCACGGAAGAAGCTAATATGTTTGGATCATATTCGGAAAATGTAGGTTCAGAGACCATCACCACATCTTCTTGAAAAGATATCATACTGGGACATAGAGGACTTCAAGCGTGATCTCCACCGAGTTGCCCATCCCTGGACTGTACTTGCCACCAACACTGAAGTCAAGATCGGTATCGTGGATTTAGCAAGTGTTAAAACTCTTGTGACAGTCCACGCAAATCTTGAGGTGACAGTTACAATTAACCAGATACCTCTGTCTGGCTACTTCAGTGTGAAGAAGGAGAAAATTTCCAATTTTCTTCATCGCCTTCACAAGTTGAAGGGATGTGAAGGAGTGATGACAGAAGAACTGCAGGCTTTTGCACCCCTTCCCTCAGTCAACTGTACGTACTATCGGCATGTACTGTGCAGTTTTGTGGATGGGCAAATGATACACTCCTCAACTGTGCGCTCCTCTTGCTGCCTCGGACAAGTGGATGATGGATCTGTGTGTGAAGAGTGCACCAAAATCAAGCGACTTCTTCAAAAGAAATTTGAACGTTCACGCCAGGGTCATCTTCTTTCGCCTAGAACACCCCTGCAGAAGGTTGCCAAAGAGCGGCTTGTTGTAGCAATCCGAGACAGCAGGAGGACAGTGAGGCAGTTGAAGAAGGAGAAAGAGGTGATTATCAAGAGATTGGCCACAGAATGTGTGCCAGTCAATGATTATCTTCATCAGTCACTGAAAGATGTCATCATCAACCAGAATATTTCAGATCCCTTCCTGAAGATGTTCTGGTCTGAACAAACCAAGGCTTTCGGAAGGCAGAAAGGAGGGATGAGATGGCACCCAATGTTGATCAGGTTTGCCATTCTGATCCATTCACAGAGTCCTTCCGCGTACAACACCCTGCGACAGACTGGTGCATTGAAGCTGCCAGGTGAATCAACACTGAGGGACTACACAAATGCCATCCACCCTCAACATGGGTTCAACAGTGATGTCATCGATGAAGTGAGGAAGGCTACAGCAAGCCTAAAGTCACATCAGCGATGGGTCGTTCTCCTTCATGATGAGATGGCCATTAAGTCTGACCTTGTTCATGATCGCGTCACGGGGGACATAACTGGATTTGTGAACCATTCTGACTGGACATCGGATTCACCAACAGAGGAGGACCTGGCAAGTCACGTGTTGGTATTCATGGTCATTGGGATAAGTTCACGTCTCAAGATCAGCCTTGGTTATTTCCCCACGAAAGCTGCCACTTCCTCCCACCTTTTTCAGACCTTCTGGAGAGCTGTTGGGATCCTGGAGATACAGTGTGGACTCAAGGTATGTGTTTATTTGTAGTACATATATATATTTAAGTGCTTGGTTTCATAGGTGTGTTAAAGGTAAAAACGATTTTGAGGTATCTTCGTCTCACCAACAATTTCATTTCAGGTAATAGCCTCAACTTGTGACAAGGCTACACCGAATCAGAAGTTCATTCGCATGCACAGCCTACATACAACTACTGAACTATGCCACAAGACCCCGAATATCTATGCTCCGGAGAGGGATATCTTCTTTCTGTCNAAGATCAGTTCGAGAAGAAATTGAATGCTATGGAAAATAAACATAAAGCATCTCAAGATCAGCCTTGGCTATTTCCCCACGAAAGTTGCCACTTCCTCCCACCTATTTCAGACCTTCTGGAGAGCTGTTTATATGTAGTACATATATAGCTAAGTGCTTGGTTTGATAGGTGTTAAAGGTAAAGACGATTTTGAGGCATCTTCGTCTCATCAGCAGTTTCATTTCATTTCAGGTAATAGCCTCAACTTGTGATAAGGCTACACCGAATCAGAAGTTCATTCGCATGCACAATCTACATACAACTACCGAACCATGCTACAAGACCCCGAATATCTATGCTCCGGAGAGGGATATCTTCTTTCTGTCGGATGCACCACATCTCATAAAGACCGTTCGCAACAATCTATCCACGTCGAAGACAGAAGGAACTCGGAATATGTGGGTAGGTACTATCTATTATGTTTTTTTCATGGCAAGACTACATATAATATATAAATAATACTAATATTGGCACTATACATGTATGACAAGACCTAATACTGGTACTATTCTTTGAGTAAGCTATTTATAATATTTATTTCAAATTTGCTATGTTTCAATTGTTATGCCTGATGTGCCCTGTGTATTCAGCTGGAGGGACAATGGCCAGGCCAAAGCTATATGTATTAAATTACCAAAATTAACAACAGCAACATGACATGTCATTCCTCGCTTTACATATTTATTCTTGAGCAACATATAACATACGTCATTATCATTTTACGTGTCTAGAACAATGGAAAACATCTCCTGTGGGACCATGTGGTCGACTTGTACAAAGAGGATGCTGCACACCAACTCTACCGACGAAACTGACAGAGGAGCATGTGTACCTGACTCCGCACTCTGTCGAGAGGGTGAATTTGGCTGCTCAGGTTGTTACCAGAGTCTGTGTTAAATATGTATTTAAATGCACTGATTTTACCTAGCTGTATTTGTTTTCAGAACCCTGTATTTGTTGTTCTTGGTCTTTCATGTGTAGCCTATTTGACAGTGTTCTTTAAATACGTTTTTATCAGTACCCACACACCATCTCTTCTGGATGGGTACTGATACAAATATATTATGCATCATTCAAAAGAAAGAAAAGTTTCGGTAGTTTGGATATGTTTTTTATGAACTTGCTCTTGTGTCCATGTGTTAAAAACCAAACAATGTAATATTTGTTATTCATGTCACTAGGTTCTCAGTCACTCAGTGGGTAGCATAATGGCAGTGCATGGCGGACCCGAGAAGGAGGAGACAGCAAAGTTCGTCCTCTTAATGGATCGGTTCTTTGACTGTCTCAACGTTCGTGCCTTGGAAGAAGGAGACCACAAGCGGAAACCCGACTTGATGCCCTTCTGTGAAAGACCCAAGATTCAAGGTAACTGTCTATTTGATGGCCACTAACACATAGCATAACATCAATAAATGCATACAGCAGAACGTGTTGAACATATCTAGCCAAATTGAGGACATTTTTAGAATGTGCTGTTACACCGATATACATAGTGACAGCAAGCTTATATCTGTTAATGTATTCTAGACACCAAAGTTATGCTTATGTACAGTTCCTGGAGGAAGACTTCGTCGGCTACCCGGAGCAGTGGCGGGAAACAGTGATGGCAAGGGAAGGCTTCACTCGGATGCAGAAAAACAAAATGTTCCTGACATTTGAAGGACTCCAAATAACAGGTTAGATGTTACTTTGGATATCACCAATATGTGAAACATTTAATGTAAATAACAAACTGTGTAACCAAACTTAAATAAATGCAACCCTAATTCCTATTGTAACTGTGTTTTTTTTTCAGAAACACCACAAGGCAAAAAAGAAAAAGCTAGACATATGCATTTGAATACATAATTTATTGTGCTAAAAGTTAAACTGACATAATTTTTTTTCCAGTGAAGTCTGTTGTCGAAGCACCAGTACCAAAGTGTTCTGTCAAGACCCGCTGGAGGAGCACTTCAGCAGGCACAGAGCTCTTGGCAGGAGATCAGACAACCCAACTCTTTGGGGATTCGGGTTAGTATGTGCATCTTGCGATTGCATTATTCTCCCATGAAAATAATATGAGAACGTTGGTGCTATTACAGACAATATAAATTATTACTTTTTCTTAAGTAATGCTTCTAAAATTAATTTACAAAACCTTGTTTACAACAAAAACATTTATATTCTTGTTGGCAACCCATGAAAGTGTCAATGTAACATAAATTTTCCTGAGACACCAACTTGCTTCACCAAGATACTAAAATTACATTTTACATATTTTTATCCAGAGTAATTTTTTAATTCCAGTAAACTTTATGTTATCCAGTGTTTCTGATGTCAAATGATTTTTTGTATCCGTTATTACATTTTAGTTATTTATTTCAGATACCAGGAAAACAAACTACGCCTGCAGCGCACACTTGCAATGCAAATGAAACCCCGAGGCAATATACGTGAGAAGCGAAAGCGACAACCCATCAAGATATCAGACAGCCCTCTGAAGAAGCGAAAACGGTAGACTCTCAGTTTTTGAATCCATTGTGTCTGATGATGTCATCAATAGACTGCCAAAATGATATGTAAAACTACTGCCTACATGTTGTCATATTTTAGACATTTCCTCAAAGGTTTTTGTTTCCTGGCAATGTTCTTCTTGACTCGGAATATGCGCAAAAAATTTTTGAAATTGGCTGTGACATAGTATTTTAAAAAACAGTTTAATGACATCAGTCAGTACAACTTCTTTGACATCATCAGAAACACTTGATTCACATGTAGCTTCATAAAAACTACAAGTGACTTCATCAGAGACCCTGGATTTGTAGTTTGTCTGTGACACATTCCCTGTAATTTTACTGAAGCAATCTCTAAATGTGCATTCCAAGTCTGTAAAAATTAGCAAGGCAGTAGGAGTAATGTATGTTAATCCTCCTCTATCGAGTATCTTGGTGAGGGACATTGGTGCTTCAGAATTACTACAACTTCTGCACAAGTAGCCAACACATTCTTCATGAAGTTCCCGTTTGTGAGACTTATACCTTCTCTGGAGCTTAAACTATATCGCGGTCTCTAGTAGACAAGTGTACAGCCAAAACGGGTGATGTTTATGTCTGCGGGAGAGGGAAAGCCCTTTCCAGGAGGTGGGTAAAAATGTCTAATGCTAGCAATACAGCAAATTTCTCACATCCTGTAACCGCAGCTATGCTGGGGAAACCTATGACAGCCGCACGGTGACAATTTGTCAAAGACTTCTCCTTGCATCTAGATGTGTGCTGACCTTTCACAATGAATGTTTGGAGAGGTGCCAGTGCCTTGTATAGTTCTTTTTCTGTTGATGAGATTAAAAAAATATATGTATGTTTCCATTATGTTTTCTAGATGAAAGAAGAAAAATATGTAGTATGTCATAAAATGAACGTAAGTTCCTGTCTGTATAAATACATACATTATCATTTGCATTTGTTGATGAGGCCTTCGCCTCAACATCACATTGTGACCCATCCAGTATATTGTCCAATACTTCGTCTTCATTGAATTCCTGTCATAGATAAAGACCCACATTTTAACACTACATTGTAATACTATTCTGAATATGAAATTAGTTAATCTTAATATCTGATAACAGACAGATTGACCAGATATCATACGTCACAATCAAAGGCACTAAGTAAGACTTGAAGTGTATAAAACGTATTTTCTGAACCATATTGGTGTTGTTGAGAGTAGATTTTCCATAAAGTTTTCTAACTCTAACCACTGTCCCGATATAGCAGCTTACCCATCAAAGTTTAATTTATGAAAGTCATAGTTGTCATTAGAAAATTTTATTGAAACAATGACCTACAACGGAACCATCATGAGCTTAGCTTCTCGATTCAAGTCTAGCTTTTCGTAGCGTACTGGCCTGCCAACTGTCGGAACTACATACCTATATTTACGTACACATGATTAAGAGAAACGGTGTGATTTTTAATCGGAGTTTTTAGCACATACTGCCTTTTATAAATTCATTTGCTACAGCATTTTATTTTACTTAGATTAAGCTCACTTACCAACAGAAACATGTCCAGTTCACGTGTCGAGTCCATTATTTATAGTTGGGCAAGCGTCTACCGGAAGTACTGCGTACCCGGAGGAAGTAGGCTCCCAATACACGCAACATGACATGCTTGCGCATATGGCCGGGGGCCTCGAGTTGGCTATCCACTCTTATTAATATCTATGATATAAAGTAGAAATTATTCCTACACCTCAGTACCAAAGCTTTGAGGTAATATGTATTGTTATAAAACATTATTCCATATATGTTAATTTTATATGCATCTACCGTCCTCCTGCAAGCACAAATAAATTTTGTTAATGAATTTCCAGATTTCCTTGAAACCACCTTACAATTCCAAGAAAACCTTTACACGTTTCGATATTCCAATATCCACCTTGATTTACCAAGTCTAAATACTAGATCATTCATGGATGTCTTTCAAACATATGCATTACATCAACACGTTTCATTTCCTACTCATGTTCATGGTTCGACTTGTTTATTACTAGATCTACTTGCATTAACATCAAGCAATATTTCCTACTGATGGTTTCTCACATCACCATTGTGTTTTTATTGANTTTTGTAAGGTTTCACGTTTCATGAAAATACTTACGTTTCGGCCGAGCGAGATCTTCGCCGTACAAGTAGCAACAGCCAGATAGAAAAACATTGTACGCCGATTGACTTTGCCTAATGGCCAGGGGCCTCGAGTTGGCTATCCACTCTTATTTATATCTATGTTACAGATGTGTAAGTGGAGTCACAATGGTGGACATTACTTTCTTAACTATGACCATATCTATATTGTCGTATCCTGTAGATTTTTTTTTAACAATTTCTGACAATAGTTATTGTATCATTTTCTTCTACCCCCTCCAAGAACATACTGCATTGTTTGGTGTTTTGTAAATAGTCTAGTACACTTATATTACCATTTGGTAAACAAATGTATTTTGCCAGATTAGATCCTACATTTACAAAGAAATTATTATTATTGAATTGATACACCATTATTAATAAATGAGTTTGGGTAATCTGAATGTTGTTGACTTTCCAGGTTCCTTTTATATAATTTTTTTTCTTTTTCCAGCGGTTTATTATATGCTATTATGGCCGGTCATTTCGACGAAATAACCTTACACATAACTAATATATCAAACAAAGAGAATCAAACACACACGTATCAATGCTACCAAGAAACATCGAACAGGATTCACACCAGGCTCTATTAATTAAGAGTTGCACAATTCCACTCCCCATGTTATTGATGTCAGTTGATGGTTATAATTATTATGTTCATTATGCAACTTGATAGAACCCTATATATTATTCGGGTTGCTCGGGTGGTCTCTCATCATCGCCCATCGATGACAGGCATGTGTGCATAGAGGCCGATTTCCCCGCACACGTAACAATGCCGGTCCCTATGTTGTCTGGCCTGTAACAGTGTGACTGCCGAGAATAAACAAGTGACTGCAGTGGCGAGAGATTTGACCGTCGTCATTAGGGCACCCATCTCTAGGGCATCAGATGCAATTTCGGCAATGACTGGTCCCTCATTCTGGTTGCTATGATAAGGCTTTCCGGTGGTCTTGTCGCGGCGGTGGCCAAGCCAGTCGACGAATGCCTCGAAGAATGCTGCCGGACCATCTTCTTCGGAACGGGGCAGGGCAGGTGCACCGAGACTGTCTTTCCCGTCCAGGCAGGTGTAGTCACTTGATTCCGCATCGCCGTCTTCTCGTTCGACTGGCATCGGGGATTGTCGCGATTCCGTTCTGTGTATTGCTGGTAGACGCCCCCCCCCACCTTGAAAGGCACCCAACGGTGTCCACCCATTCCCTGACAGTGACATCGTGTATGGAAGTCAAAACAGCGCCGTCAAGTGTACAAGAAGTACACGCCGGAAAAAATACCCTGTCGCGCATGCCAAAATGCACAAGTCACCGTGTCACGTCAAGACATTATTCTTACTTCGTTCAGGACCTTGAATCCATACTTAGCGACTACGAATAACTCACATCGTTTTATCAGAAGATCTCAGGTTCGACCACACTGTGACTTTAGTAGTCGAAATCCGTACACATTACAACATCTGTACTACAAGTTACAACTACTCTGCTACCGTTGCTCTACGTCTCTCATCCAGCTCTCCTACAGTTCTCCTGCTACTAGATCTAAACGGTTGCCTTTTTAGCAAACGTTTTACATGCAACATCAAGTTAATATCTGCAAATTCAGCAGTTACTGGTTCGACCTACGCAGACATACTGAGATGCTAATTTTGTTTATTGGATTTCATATTCTGTAAACTTATCCCTAAAATGTCTTAATTTACATTATAGTAATCCTAAAGGCATATAAATCCTAAATGACATATTGATTAATGCGATGCCTTTCCCTAATGGATTCCTCATCTCCAACCGTCCAAGAACTGGGCTAGGCGGACCTACCGCATCAATTATGGTACACCCAAGCATCAGAAAGTTCGAATACAGAACTTTAGAAACGTACCAGAAAGTACCAGAAAGTTATCAGAATTATATAGAAGTAATCCAAACTACAGTCAACGGCCTTGCTCTTTACAACAGGCCAGCTAGGTACGTCTCCGCCGATTGTCTTATATACCGAACGAAATCCCCCCCCCGTAGAAAAGCAGCACGTCACTAGTCAACATTCAAGTAGTGAAACGTGTGTCTGCGCGGTTGATGCAGGGAATAGGTCAACAGTCACACCTCAGTGAATCCACAGTCCAGGCGAAGTATGACCAGCAAGTTCTCTTGTGGATGGACAGTTTTGCTGAGCGGAACAGTTACAAAACGTCAGGTAAAGTGAGGATGGTACAATTATATAAATCAATTTCGAAATTTCCAGAAACGGCGGTACAAGAGAAACAGTGTGCGAAAATGATGAGGTAAAGCCAACTGAAAAGGGAAAGAAGAAAAGTATTGCTGGGTTCTTCACCATCGTAAGTTGTAGCGTCAATTACATCATGCGTGGATGAATATCATGGATGAATGTCATGTTGTACGCAGTCTATATCGTCCGGTAATTTCGTATGTCATATGGTACATAAACTATCTCGTCGTGTAAGTTTTGTTGTCGTATTATACATAGTTTATTTGGTGTAACAAGATTTAACTAGATTGCCACCCGAAGCAACAAGCTCCAGATGACAAGTGCACAAGGAAACCATTCGTTTAATCAAAAATGTTTAGTCTGTGTACAACTGTGTACAACTGCCTTTAGCAGATATGTCACATGTATTTTCAGACATATATTCACTTTGTTAAGGTTAACTTTTAGTTAGAGGTGTTCCTTTGAATAACAACTTCCACTTTGATTAGTCAATAATCGCGTCACTGATGAATCGAACAATGTTTTTTCTTCGTACCCGGTGGTAACATCCTGCCCCCAACGGCGAGAAGGGCGCGATTTTGTACAACGTCAACACATCTTCACCTTTGTCTTTTCATTTCATTAACTAAGCAGGTCTGGTATATCTCTATTTTGTACATACATTGTCGTATGTTCCATGCATCTAATATCCTGTTGTAGTTTCGCATGGCCGACTCTCTGGACAAGCTGCTGATGCTGATGGGAGTTCTGGCAGCCATACTTCACGGCGCTGCCATGCCAGTTGCTGTACTTATTTTTAGTCAATCTATCGACTTATTTGTGGCAGACTCCATCGCCAAGAAACAGATCACGTGAGTAATCGCTGTGTTTGTTTCCAGCATTCCGCAACGTCCTATTAACTGATTACTCTGTATATGTTGCAATTACAAGAATCTGATGATCTTACGAGGCCTCATTCAACTAGTCAGCCTTTCCAGAACATTATCGCCAATCCGATTTTTCTTGTTGGCATTGAGGGTGGTCAGGTGGACGCCAGTGTGCATATCGTTCTCGGTGGCTCTTTTGCGTACCTAATTAACGCGATGGGACCAACATTAACGTGATCATCCGAGCCACTAAGTATACACAATGCACCATCTTGAGAGCCAGGCTTTTTAATACCAAATGTTCTGTGCCTTTTCCAGGTCTTGAACCCAGAACTCTGGCATATAGAGCGGAAGTGTTAGCCAATACAATATTACCGCGCCTTTCTACGTTCTGCTAGTTCTGATATTCTGTACGATTGCAGGTTAACGCACTCATCCAACGTCTCAAATACTACCACGTTCCCACACCTGGAAGACATTACCACTTCAATCCAGCCCCTGTGTGTTCGTCTCACCTATTGGGCAGTGATTATAATACTGGCCGGCACTACTCACATGTTCTGCTGGAAAATGACGTCCGAGCGCCAGGTTTCTCGCCTTCGCGCACAACTCTTCAGCGCCATCTTGCATCAGGACTGCGTCTGGTTCGACTGCCACGACTCTGGTTCGCTGACTGTCACTCTCTCAAAGTAAGTGCATTCGTGTTTTAACGGCTCAAAGTTAAATCACGTTATATAGAGTTTACTCTATCTAATCTAACATAATGTTTACGTTACGTTACGTTGTTTAGACTCAACAACAAAGTCAATATTCATAATAGTGGTACTTATTTAAAATGAACTATATAAAACTGTGCATAGTGGTGTTAGTAATGATTATTATTATTTACAGAACGTTTTCAAAATATTGACAAGAGTTGTAGTATTCAAACAATTACTTCAAGAGGTGATAATATGTACAACATGAGTAATGTCCATTACAATATGAATTAATTTACCTCAATAAAATGTTTTTTTTTTAAACGACTGTAGCTAAAGCTGGTGAATGACGCCTATGTTGCAGCGACATCGTGAATGTAAACAGCGGAATGTCAGACAAAGTTTGTCTCTTCATCCAACATCTTTCCGTCTTTGCCGTGTCCGTCGTCATGGCCCTGATGACCAATTGGCGCCTCACTCTTGCCGTCCTCGCTCTACTTCCGCTATTGACAGCATCCATAATCGGCGCAGTATTGGTGAGTGGCGTGTCTTATGGTATACACGCACGCACACATACGCACGCACGCAGGCACACTTACACACACAAACACACACACACACTCACACACACGCACACGCACACGCACACACACACACACACACACACACACACACATATATAATGACTATTTTGTGTTCTAACTGTGTACTGAGCGTGTAGTAACTATGTATTATAGACGTGTACTGAGGGTGCAGTGACCATGTATTCTAGCTGTGTTCTGGGATTGCAGTGAGTATGTATTCTGTATAATGGAGTTGTAGTGACTATGAATTATAACTGTCTACTGGGGATACAGTGACTATTTTGTATTCTAGCTGTGTACTGGAAAGGTAGTGGCAATGTATTATAGATGTGTACTGTGGGTGTAGTGGCCCTGTGTTCTAGCAGTAACTATGTATTCTGATGAGATGTAGCAAGTGGCCTACAAGTGTATGGCCTTGTATTCTAGCTGTGTACTGAGGGTGTAATGAATATGTATTATAACTGTGTAGTGGGGGTGCAGTGACTATGCAATTTAGCTGTGTACTGAGAAATGCATCTAAAAGTGCAGTTGTAGGTATGGTGAGAATTAGAGTTAGGGGTACATTAGGGGTGTGGTGAGATTTACAGTTAAAGGAACTGTGTATGGTGATAATTACAGTTACGGGTACAGTAATACACTCCTATTTATACCCGCTCTGTGCATCAGTCACGTTGTGGCGGCCCACCACTAAAAGGCTGCCTACCGACGCTGTCTTTACTCGAACGTGTTTCCACGTGTCCGCGCAGAACGTTTGACTCTTAACCGCCAGTTATTTGTAATAGTGCCATCATCGCCTTTTCATTTAATATTACCAATATTATCAGTAATTTAATTGTGTAACTTTTACAATTAGCAATATTATCAGTATTTGCAATTTATAGTAGTATATATTCACTTACCTTTTAGATTTAGCATCATTGGTAGGTTGCTTTGTAATGTTATAGTAATAAAGACATGATGAATACACCGACTACATATACGTCTTGTGACCTACTTTAACACATAGCGTACTGGTAAAAAAAATTCACCGCTTGCTTGCTGCAGGTCGCTGGGTCAATCCGATAAGCGGCCTGGTATGAACGCGTGGCCTAGTCATAATAAGTACGGTGGTCGATCGCTACTACTGTTAAAAAATCGCCTCCTCTCATATACTGTCTGTACGTCAACCACCAGTCGATAGTTAAAAAAAAAGAGTTTTATTGGCAGTAAAACATAATGGAAAGTTCTGGCAATAAAATAAATGTGCACTCGTACAATACCGTGTTGTGTTCCTTTCTCATTTCCTCGTCAGGCCCTTTGATGTTCGCCGCCGCCGCCACCGCCGCTGCTCCCTTAAGGCGGATGACCTCTGACCCCTATTACAGGATTCCTTGACCACTTCTTGACCAGTACTTTCGTCGCTAGGGAGCGCTGATGTCACTCGTGTAGTACTACAGCCGACGGGGCGCTGATGTCCTGTGAGCGATATTACATATATTTCCCTATGCTCGCTCACTGGACATATCATCCGAGTTTTTCCCCAAAATCTATTTTTAGTAACCATCGAAACATAACTCCCATCGTTGCTCCTTAATATGGACTTGTCTACTACTTATGCGCGTGCGTGCGTGCCTGCGTGCGTGTAAAACAAGTACTGTTCGCAATACGCCAACTGTTTCCTTGTCAACATATGTGTGGATATTGCGTATTCTAGGTCACCGTAAAAATGACCGCCGAACAGGGAAAGGCCTACGAGAAAGCTGGAAGTATCGCTAAAGAGGTCATCTCGTCCATTCGCACAGTGGCGGCGTTCGGCGGTGAATCTAAGGACGCGATCAGGTGACCTACGTTTCCCTTCTCCGAGTAGACAGTTCCTTGAAGTAGGACTTTCCCGAGACGACTTGCTTATCCAACTATTGGTGCCGGTATAATAGCACAAACTGCATGGCAACCCTGCACCGCTTTTTCGGCAACTTTATAATAGAAATATACAACGATTTTCATTGGATAACTGATTCCGAATGACTGTTTTACGGAAAATTGCGGTTGGTTAAAATAATATTAATACAAATTTGTTACCATCGTAATTTTTTACCTCTTAATTTTTTCTATGTTAGTGAATAGGTGGAATGGAATATTTTCTGGCTGACAGTAGTCGATAATGTTTGTTGCAACGAGTATATGATATTTCTTTATGAACTGTTTCGACATCTATTTTGTGACCCAGTGTCACTTAAAATGTCATGCAATTGTAACTGCTTAGTACACGTTTCATACAGTCAAACCCGATTTTCCATAAAATCCAAGTCTGCGTCTTCAAGTACTACATAACGTATTATAACTTTAACCTTTTATATCAGGGGTTCTCAACCGGGGGGAATCCCCCCTCTGGGGGAATTTGGGGATTTCACGGGGAATGAAAGCCAAAACCCAAAAAAAATTATTAATGCGCGTAGTCACCTTTCACACTCTTTACGTTATTGTTTAGAATATGTTAGTGTTTATTATGCTGCAGGTTGTACTTTTATACATCAACACATTTTGTCATAGTGGGAGCCATCCACCCCATCGGCATTAATTTTTATATATTTACGTATTTAGCTATTAAACAAAATTCATAGGCGGATGTATGTGTTATATGTTTATGAGGTATATGTATGTAAATGCATGTATATATATATATATATATATATATATATATATGTGTGTAACATAACTGAATTGTTGTATTTGGAGTGAAACAAATAAATACATAATAAACTGTATGCACGTATTATATATAACAATAAATAAATTCCATCATAGCATTAAATGTGATATCTACATACATTCACAATATTATAAATTGCTGCTTAAGAAACTAGTTTAAGAAACAGAGGATGGTAAGAATATTTTTGCAAAAGTGGGGAATGGCCATTAAAAGGTTGGGAACCCTTGCTTTAGATCTTAAGAATTTGTTTAATATATATGCTGAAATCCAAGAGAAATGTTTTTGTGAAATATGGGTCAGATTGTTTTTTCATCAGGAAACTTTACAATTGAAAGTTACATTTATTTCTTGGTACTTTGAATTCCCTACAAGAAAGTATATTATAAGTATATGTGCAACGCACATTTTTGTAAATCGATGATTCGGCAGGAACGAAGTATTCTTCAATATTCCGTGACAGTTGGAATCGATAAAGCACTAACAGTTACTATGAATACTTCAACAAAATAGTCCTAAAGCTGTACTACCAACTTGTCTAAAATACTTCACTCCCCATGTGTGTGAGTTTACGGGCTTATGTCATTACGTGAAAATTTATAACACAAAGACAGTATTGAGTTGGTTTGCATCACAGAATACCGCGATAATGTCAATCTACTTATCTTATCTTAATTAATTATTAATTGTGTCTATGTATTTATCTATCTATTTATATATGCATTTATTAATTTTAAATACATTATTTATTTAGTTAGGTTGAGTACATTTTAAGAAACATTGTAAAGCGCCTCAGAACGATTATTTGGGTGGTGCGCTATATAGGAAATGTATTATTATTATTATTATTATTATTATTTCAATGTTGTAGGTACCAAGAATGTCTGCTTTCGGCGCGCAAAATCGGTATTATTATGGGGACACTCATCGGCCTATTTTTCGGCGGCATGTGGTTTTGCAACTTCTCCATGGTCGGATTGGCCAACTGGTACGGCACGAGTCTGGTCGTCTCTGACACAGGAATGTCGGCGGGCAATGTTATATTTGTGAGTACAATAATGTGCTTTGTTGACTGCGGCGTTGATGTTTTTTCGTTTTTTCTATGTGGGCTTCTTTCTTGGCTGAGCAACTGTCTCTCTCCAATCTGGGGGCGGGTGCTGACGCAAGGCACAAATGAAGGCATTGATTTATTTTTTGGCTGAGCAACTGTCCCTCTCCAATCTGGGGGCGGGCGCTGACGCAAGGCACAAATGAAGGCATTGATTTATTTCTTGGCTGAGCAACTGTCTCTCTCCAATCTGGGGGCGGGCGCTGACGCTAGGCACCAATGAAGGCATTGACTTCTTTCTGGAAAGGTTCTCTCTCCCTTATTGTAACAAATTCCTCTGGGAGTTCATTCCAGAGGAGAGAGGAAGTCGTTACCATTGATAGTTCGGTGTACTATCAACGATAACTATCGATAGTTAAATTTAATATCGATAGTATTGCACATTGACTATTGTGATGCATTCATTGTTGCACCCCTTATTAAAACTGTTATCAGTATTTGTGCGAACTACACAGTCACCATTTAGCATTCAAACATATCACATTTCACTGAGCTAATTCGGAACTGTGATGCCCTGCGTTGTAGGTAATGATGGTAATTATGACTGGTTCCGCGTCCCTGGGCCAGTGTTTGCCGAATTTGGAAGGCATTGCAACGGCCGGCGGCTCTTCTCAGGCTATCTTCGAAGTCATCGACACGGTGAGTGCATCAATGTAAGCACTGCACTAATGATGTTTTTCTCGTTATTTCCTTTTTATAGCAATTTTCAAGAAGGCCATATTAAACAAAGAAAACTCAATGTAAATCAATGGGATTTCGGTTTGGTACATGGTTCATACTTTCGGTATTGTAAAAGACATAACATTGACTACATCTCTACAGAACCGTATCTAGATATGTCATAAACTACACACACACACACACACATCACACACAAAGCCATTTAGGAAACATTGTAGAAGGCGTACAAGCAAATCCTTAAGAAGCCACACGATGCCTCCAAGGAATATCCCTTGTGAAACATAAATCGATGCGAATTGAAGAGAAAGCCGTCGTAACCACCATGTTTTAGAACTAACAAAATATTTAGGAATCGAAAGCTACTTTTATTCGTTGGTAAAAAAACTATGATGATTGTTCTGGGTTGCAGAAGTCGCAGATTGACTCTAGTTCAGACAACGGTTTGAAACCTGATCATTTACTGGGAAACATAGAACTCAAAAATGTCGACTTTGTTTACGAATCCAGACCTGAAATTAAGGTATCTGATTTTACAGATTGATTTGAACGAGGTGTGTACTACTCAAGTTATTTTAAAGGGATAATTTTAGCAACATCCCACGAGCTAGTATCACTGTGTACATTTCCTTTAAAGGGCCGTTCACAGTCGACATTTACCTATTCGTACAAAATATCATTATGTACATTTCTTTTAAAGGGCCGTTCACAATCGACATTTACCTATTCGTACAAAATATCATTATGTACATTTCCTTTAAAGGGCCGTTCAAAATCGACATTTACCTATTCGTACAAAGTATCATTATGTACATTTCCTTTAAAGGGCCGTTCACAATCGACGTTTACCTATTCGTACAAAGTATCATTATGTACATTTCCTTTAAAGGGCCGTTCACAATCGACATTGACCTATTTGTACAAAGCGGACTAATTGGCAGACCCCCCAGAATCAGTACATTAAGATGTTGATAGTTGTCCAGATTTAAGCAGAAATCGATATAACAAAGCTACGATACATTACATGTAATATACCATACACTACTGACCATCAAAGCATGTTTACAAAGATTTATATCCAATATTGTCATTAAAACTTCGTGTTTTATTAACGCCGTGCACTGAACGGTTACGCGTGTCATATTTTGCATGCAACCGACATTTTAAAATGTTCTATCCCCTCCCCCCAGTACGCTTTGTGCGAATGGATATATCTCGACAATTGAGAACGACCCCAAACCGACTGCATCAACGTAACGTAACACACGAACACACGACTCCGGTAACGGTTGCTCGCTCGTGGCAGGTTCTAGATCAAGTCAGCCTGAAAATGGAGGTAGGACAGACGATCGCTCTCGTCGGCTCGAGCGGGAGCGGCAAGTCGACCATCTGCCATCTGCTTCTGCGATTATACGACAGCACAGTCGGTCAGGTGAGTAGTCAGAATTAACATGACAAGATTTAATCGCCATGCAAACCAAAAGGCCTAGATGGCATGTGGACAAGGAAACCATTGCCTTAATGAGAGTCCCACAATTTTTATCTATGTGCAATGTGCATATATTTGTCATATTCACGCTGCTAGCATTCACACAATCCGTAGATAACCTGTTCCATTAATTTATTGTCCTTTGTCAGAATGAGTACTTTCTGATAACCAGTCCACACTGATTTTTCACTACTTCTTAAATGAAAAAAACAATTTCTATCAATATGTTCATGCTTATACAATATCTTTAAAAAAAAAACATAACATTCATCTCCTCTTAACCTCCTTGTCTTTTTTTCCTTACCGTTTAGGTGCCTTTCTGATAATGAAGTAAGTGCCAGGAGCGCCTTGTTTATGGGGATACCGGCGCTATATAAGACCCGACATTATTATCATTATTATTATTTATTATTATTATAAAGCACATTCGTGCGCGGTGCCTACACATACATCAACACCATAACGTTAACTAATTAACCTTAATTGAAAGTTTGTGTTTCCAATCAACACATTCACTCAATGCAACCGATTTACGAAACTGTTTTTAAAACTTCGTTGTAGCGATTAATCTACTAGATTAGCTATTTAAATTACTAGAATAAATATTTAGATTAAGCTAAAATACTAGAGTAAATATTTAGATTAAGTTAATATACTAGAATAAATACTTAGAATAAGTTAATATACTACAATAACTAATTATATTAAGTTTTATTCTACTAAATTAACTTGATCAGTCAATTTAGTAGATAAGTTATGTTAACTTGTAAATGTAACCACTTAAGTTGAGTTAACTTAAGCTATGTTAAGTTAACATGATTTAGCTGAAGTTAATTGCCCACTGATCACTGATCACTAATGGACTCATCTTTATAGCTGACCATTGACGGATACGACATTAAGGACATCAATGTCAAGTGGCTGCGACAAGCGATTGGCGTGGTCAGTCAGGAACCGGTCCTGTTCGACAGGTCGATCAGCGACAACATCAGACTTGGTCGCGAGGGGGCGACACCGACTGAAATCGAAGACGCCGCCAAGATGGCGAATGCACATAACTTTATCATGATGTTCCCAGACGTAAGTTCTTGTTCAAAGGTACATTTGTTGTCACAACAACGAGTAAAATACTAAAATGCAATGTTATTCTCTAAACCCGCGCAGACATTTTAAGTGTTTTAAGGCATATTTGTGTCCTTAATTGTAGCCGGCAATTGTGACGCAGATTACATTTGTCTTTAGTGTTATTGATTAATGTTAGCTTTTGGCATCAAAAACTAAAAATGTGTTTCTAGAAAAGGTTTTGAATATATTCTGTTTTAGTTAATAGCACAATTTCAATAGACCGTTTCCATCCCAGCCACCAATATCGCCTTTGACTTCAACATGCCGAATTTTACAAAGAATTAGTGAATTTTGTCACCGAAATCATTTGGACACTAATATGCAACCCTTATTTGTTGCATTGGTTACAGAAATACGACACATTAGTCGGCCAACAAGGCAC
>SDWI01001756.1:67000-78690 GCA_009193005.1 Lamellibrachia luymesi | reverse complement strand
GTAGCATTGTCCTGTGGTGAGGTGAGTTACAGCTGCTGTATGAGTTGTAGCATTGTCCTGTGGTGGGGTGAGTTACTGCTGCTGTATGAGTCATAGCATTGTCCTGTGGTGAGGTGAGTTACTGCTGCTGTATGAGTCGTAGCATTGTCCTGTGGTCAGGTGAGTTACAGCTGCTGTATGAGTTGTAGCATTGTCCTGTGGTGAGGTGAGTTACTGCTGCTGTATGAGTTGTAGCATTGTCCTGTGGTGGGGTGAGTTACTGCTGCTGTATGAGTTATAGCATTGTCCTGTGGTGGGGTGAGTTACAGCTGCTGTATGAGTCGTAGCATTGTCCTGTGGTGGGGTGAGTTACTGCTGCTGTATGAGTCGTAGCATTGTCCTGTGGTGAGGTGAGTTACAGCTGCTGTATGAGTCGTAGCATTGTCCTGTGGTGAGGTGAGTTACAGCTGCTGTATGAGTCGTAGCATTGTCCTGTGGTGAGGTGAGTTACAGCTGCTGTATGAGTCGTAGCATTGTCCTGTGGTGAGGTGAGTTACAGCTGCTGTATGAGTCGTAGCATTGTCCTGTGGTGAGGTGAGTTACAGCTGCTGTATGAGTCGTAGCATTGTCCTGTGGTGAGGTGAGTTACAGCTGCTGTATGAGTCGTAGCATTGTCCTGTGGTGAGGTGAGTTACAGCTGCTGTATGAGTCGTAGCATTGTCCTGTGGTGAGGTGAGTTACAGCTGCTGTATGAGTCGTAGCATTGTCCTGTGGTGAGGTGAGTTACAGCTGCTGTATGAGTCGTAGCATTGTCCTGTGGTGAGGTGAGTTACAGCTGCTGTATGAGTCGTAGCATTGTCCTGTGGTGAGGTGAGTTACAGCTGCTGTATGAGTCGTAGCATTGTCCTGTGGTGAGGTGAGTTACAGCTGCTGTATGAGTCGTAGCATTGTCCTGTGGTGAGGTGAGTTACAGCTGCTGTATGAGTCGTAGCATTGTCCTGTGGTGAGGTGAGTTACAGCTGCTGTATGAGTCGTAGCATTGTCCTGTGGTGAGGTGAGTTACAGCTGCTGTATGAGTCGTAGCATTGTCCTGTGGTGAGGTGAGTTACAGCTGCTGTATGAGTCGTAGCATTGTCCTGTGGTGAGGTGAGTTACAGCTGCTGTATGAGTCGTAGCATTGTCCTGTGGTGAGGTGAGTTACAGCTGCTGTATGAGTCGTAGCATTGTCCTGTGGTGAGGTGAGTTACAGCTGCTGTATGAGTCGTAGCATTGTCCTGTGGTGAGGTGAGTTACAGCTGCTGTATGAGTCGTAGCATTGTCCTGTGGTGAGGTGAGTTACAGCTGCTGTATGAGTCGTAGCATTGTCCTGTGGTGAGGTGAGTTACAGCTGCTGTATGAGTCGTAGCATTGTCCTGTGGTGAGGTGAGTTACAGCTGCTGTATGAGTCGTAGCATTGTCCTGTGGTGAGGTGAGTTACAGCTGCTGTATGAGTCGTAGCATTGTCCTGTGGTGGGGTGAGTTATTGCTGCTGTATGAGTTGTAGCATTGTCCTGTGGTGAGGTGAGTTACTGCTGCTGTATGAGTTGTAGCAGTGTCCTGTGGTGAGGTGAGTTACTGCTGCTGTATGAGTCGTAGCATTGTCCTGTGGTGAATATTTTCACTACCAGTGAAATGTCCCAGAACCTGGCTACGTCTTGAATGTGATATGAACAATTTATTGAAGCCAACAAAGAAACCAAAATGAAAATCATTCTGATTAAGGAGAGAGAAAACGTGGTAAGATATTCAAGTGATACTTAGTAGTAGAGGCCAGAGTGAAAGTCGTCAAAGTATCTATGAAACAAACCAGCAAAACACGGTTGAAGTGAGCAGGCCATAACATAAACAAGCACCGGTATACATCAAAGAAAGGGCAGTTGAAAGGGAAAACAGCAAAAGGATGGTATACATTAAAGAAAGTACAATCATGTCAAAAAAAATTTCTTGGAAGTCATCGCCAATGAAGAGATATCACCTCTTACTACACAATCTAAACCACCGATGAGGGGCCACTAGATAAAGGGAAGAATGAGAAGGGAAAGAAGGACAAAGCTGCATTGAGGACAATATGCCACCATAGATATAAATAAGTGTGACCTTGATGACATTATTCTCGTCTCCTGCAACCAAGCATTGAGGGAAAGACGCATAACCAGGAGTCCATTATCAGCATTGTACTCATGTCAAATTATTGCTCAGTCCGAGTGAATTACCAAGGTATCTGGTTAAGTTTAGATGTACTTAAAATATAAAGATATATTAAACAAAAATGGAACTTCAATGAAAAGTAAGGATGACAGAATTGTAAATGTTTAAAAAAATATACAATAATAAATATTAATACTTTTAATTTGTGGAATGAAGCTGTTTAAATTGGCACCTGCAATGAAATACACGTAGGACATAATTGCAAAATTTTTATTTTCATCAAACAAGCAAACAAACCCATTAATACACATGTACTCGGCTTTAAATTCTTATCACTATATGAACAATGTGAGGAAATGTCACATTCCTCTTTACATGGTGACCAAATGTCCTGTGAGCAATTGTCCTGAAAACAAATGTCCTGGACTCTGCAGGACTAATTATTGACAAAGTGGGTGGATGAACTACTCACGTCAACTCGTGCAATGACGTCATACAGGTGACACTGGCACCGAGAACCTGGCAGGTCTCTGGAGCACTTGTTTTGTTTCCATAAAGTCTGCAATAATATGTATTAACTGTTACAATGTAAACTCCTCAAATATAGAGTTATCCTCTGACAAAACCCAGCAGCACACCACAAACAACACATTCATGTAGAGTTGAACAAACATGTAAACAACTGTAAGTATCATTATATGGTTAACCTCCATAAGACACCAGTGAACCCAGAAGCAGGTGTGTATATTATAATCCATCCAGAAATGTACTGTTGTAGAAAGGGTATCTAAACATCTCCTTGTCACACAAAGATAAACTACTATATGCTTTTTATCAGTCTACCAAACGAATGCCTAGTGGCCATTGCTATAACTGAAGGGAACACTTGGCTGCTGGTAAATATAGGGAGATTTTGTCACCCAATCAGGATATCTGGAGGAATAGTAATTTCCCATGAATCTCCCTATGAATTTGGGAGTAATAGCAATTATGAGAAGCACCGTTTAAAATATATATATGACAAAAACTCACGTAAGGACTTCCACCTTGGTGCGATGCTGAAGGGTGCGCGCCATGGAAACCATAGCATCATCTTCAATCCCACAAGTTAGCAAACTGCAAAGACACATTATAGAGTCATTGCTACATGTTTCAGTGTGAAAAGATTACATATGAAGGGATGAGATGACTGAGGAACAATCACAAGTTTTTTCAAATGCACAATTGTCCTTTCATATAGTTCACATTTGTGTATCAAAGCAACACGAAATATAGTGTACACATAGCTTTTATCAAATATTATATTCTGTAAAATCCTTGAAACAAATATGTTACCAGGCACTTTAAATAGCTAGAAGCATTGGTGCTGTGTGAGTTATGACAAAATATCACCATGTTTCCATCATCTGAAAACACACAGATAAATGGGCAAACCTAGCACAATATATAATATAACATACCTGGTAACTTATATCACAAAATAAATTATAACATAAAAAACAAAATGAACTAAAAAATCCTTGCAAGGCATTTCAACTTGTGGAGCACTATGGTCGACAAAGCACCGATTTAAGCAAAATAAATTGTCTTTAAGATTATTATAATGACATGTATATGAATATATAAATATAGATAACAATTAAAACACAATTGCAAAGTAATGCCATTGTTACCAACGGTCAAACAAAGTAATGCCGTTGCTACCAATGGTCAAACAAAGTAATGCCATTGCTACCAACGGTCAAACAAAGTAATGCCATTGCTACCAATGGTCAAACAAAGTAATGCCAATGCTACCAACGGTCAAACAAAGTAATGCCATTGCTACCAACGGTCAAACAAAGTAATGCAATTGCTACCAACGGTCAAACAAAGTAATGCCATTGTTACCAACGGTCAAACAAAGTAATGCCATTGTTACCAATGGTCAAACAATTCACCTTGTCCATTCAAAAGAAACATGACAACTACACGTTGTAGTGAAGAACTTTTGTGATCATTGCAACCATTGAGATCATTGCAAGCATTGTGATCATTGTGATCACTGCAAGCATTGAGAGCACTGTGATAATTGTGATCATTGTGCTGTCAACATTACGTGCACAACAGAGATGAGCAGAAACGAATGGAGAGATCACATTTAAGTGAAGTGTATTTTTAAACATTGTGCATTTGTTGTCATTGGTCTCATGATACTGGTCCTGCCCACGACATCCCAATGATGACCCCTGTTCCCACGTGAATGGTCTCAATCATTGGTCTCATGATACTGGTCCTGCCCCTGACGTCCCAACGATGGCCCCTGTCTCCATGTGAATGGTCTCAATCATTGGTCTCATGATACTGGTCCTGCCCCTAATGTCCCAACGATGGCCCCTGTCTCCACGTGAATGGTCTCAATCATTGGTCTCATGACACTGGTCCTGCCCATGACGTCCCAATGATGACCCCTGTCTCCACGTGAATGGTCTCAATCATTGGTCTCATGACACTGGTCCTGCCCATGACGTCCCAACGATGACCCCTGTCTCCACGTGAATGGTCTCAATCATTGGTCTCATGACACTGGTCCTACCCATGACATCCCAATGATGACCCCTGTTTCCACGTGAATGGTCTCAATCATTGGTCTCATGACACTGGTCCTGCCCATGACGTCCCAACGATGGCCCCTGTCTCCACGTGAATGGTCTCAATGATTGGTCTCATGATACTGGTCCTGCCCCTGATGTCCCAATGATGACCGCTGTCTCCACGTTAATGGTCACAATCATTGGTCTCATGACACTGGTCCTGCCCATGACGTCTCAACAATGACTGCTGTCTCCACGTGAATGGTCTCAATCATTGGTATCATGATACTGGTCCTGCCCCTGATATCTCAACAATGACCGCTGTCTCCACGTGAATGATCTCAATCATTGGTATAATGATACTGGTCCTGCCCCTGACGTCCCAATGATGACCGCTGTCTCCACGTGAATGGTGACAATCATTGGTCTCATGATACTGGTCCTGCCCCTGACGTCCCAACGATGACCGCTGTCTCCACGTGAATGGTCACAATCATTGGTCTCATGATACTGGTCCTGCCCCTGACGTCCCAACGATGACCCCTGTCTCCACGTGAATGGTCTCAATCATTGGTCTCATGATACTGGTCCTGCCCATGACGTGATACTGGTCCTGCCCCTGATGTCCCAACGATGACCCCTGTCTCCACGTGAATGGTCTCAATCATTGTGAATGAGCACAACTTACCACAGACACTCGAGGTTCTGGCAGTGAGACAGATCTCTGGCCAAAGACAGGGCTGCTTCACTTCCAAGTTGACAGCCGGTCAACCTGTAATAAATGTGTGTATATATATATACATACATACGTACATACATACATACAGTTGTACATATATACATATATATGTGAATAGTTAGCATTTTTGGGTTTTATTACCATCCAATATATATATATATATATATATATATAATTGGTCTCAATCATTGGTCTCATGACACTGGTCCTGCCCATGACGTCCCAATGATGGCCCCTGTCTCCACGTGTATGGTCACAATCATTGGTCTCATGATACTGGTCCTGCCCCTGACGTCCCAACGATGACCCCTGTCTCCACGTGAATGGTCTCAATCTTTGTGAATGTGCACAACTTACCACAGACACTCGAGGTTCTGGCAGTGAGACAGATCTCTGGCCAAAGACAGGGCTGCTTCACTTCCAAGTTGACAGTCGTTCAACCTGTAATAAATGTGTGTATATATACATACATACATACATACGTACAGTTGTACATACATACATACATATATATGTGAATAGTTAGCATGTTTGGGTTTTATTACCATCCAATATATATATATATATATATATATATAAAATACATACATACACACATACATAACATTGTAGACAGGTTTACTGAACGTTTCATTACCGGACTGAAAGATATTCCAATCCTGACTGTTGTCACCATCAGTGATCCATCAACTCTCAGTAGGAGGGAAATGAGGGAGAGAAAGGGAGACGAAAAGAGGACAAATGAGAGGGAGATATACAGATAGAGAATGGTTGTTGTTGTATAGAAGGGGTATTTATTGGTATGATAGTACGAATGGTTAGCATGTAAGTGTTTTATTATCATCCTATTTGTTGAAATTACAACTTAGACTGGTAAGGGGCCCCTCCACTATTCTACTGGATGTCAGGTGCAAATATGAATGACACGGAAGAAAAATATACAACATTACCAATTACTGTTGGTAATATCTATGACACGGAAGAAAATATACAACATTACCAATTACTGTTGGTAATGTTGTATGTGGAAATCATGTGATGCCAAACAGGATACACTGTAGCATTAATTTGTGTGATCAAGGTAATAGTTGACAAACAAATGGTACAGCTAACATATGTATCATTAAATAAAACAGGATAGCAGGGCAAACATGATACACATGGCAAACATAATACACATGGTAAACATGATAAACATGGCAAACATGATAAACATGACAAACATGGCAAACATGGTAAACATGATAAACATGTGAACTCGTACTCACACATGCATTGCATGAATGTGACTGTTAACAATCAATCTGATATTCTGACTATGTACAACTTACCAAAGCCACTCCAGATTCTGGCAGCGTTGAAGAGTTCTAGCCAAAGACAATGCTGCTTCTGTTCCAAGTTGACAGTCATTCAACCTGTAAAATAATAATATGTAATATGTATTAAATGTCTTGGTATATCTGAATCTACGAGTGACTGACATAATTAAAATAATAAGATGTAACATTGTAGATGGAACTAGATTAAATGTCTTGGTATATCTAAATCTACGAGTGACTGACATAATTAAAATAATAAGATGTAACATTGTAGATGGATCTAGATTAAATGTCTTGGTATATCTAAATCTATGAGCGGCTGATATAATTAAAATAAAAAGATGTAACATTGTAGATGGATCTAGATTAAATGTCTTGGTATATCTAAATCCACGAGTGAATGACAAAATTAAAATAATAAAAAGAACAAACTGATACTGAGAGATATACATGACATGACATGACATGACATGACATGACATCCACATGGTAATATTGTTGCAAAATACCAGATATATAATAAACAACAAAATGACATTATAGTTATGCTGACAACACAGCTGTGATTAGACGAACAATACCAGTGAAGGAAGGAAATTGTAAAGAATTCCTAATAAAGAAGGAATATAAAACTATCAATGTATTGGTATAATTTAATAAATAATTTTTTTTTATACATATTTTGCATATAAAACAAATACTAACATTGAGTCCTAAAATAATGATGATGATGATGATCAGAGTTGTTTGATTTAAATCACTCCAAAAAAATCATTGATTTATGATTTTTTATTTCCNTATAGTTATGCTGACAACACAGCTGTGATTAAACGAACAATACCAGTGAAGGAAGGAAATTGTAAAGAATTCCTGATGAGAAGGAATATAAAACTATCAATGTATTGTTGGTATAATTTAATAAATTATTTTTTTATACATATTTTGCATATAAAACAAATACTAATATTGAGTCTAAAATAATGATGGTGATGATCAGAGTTGTTTGATTTAAATCATGATTTAAATCACTCCAAAAAAATCATTGATTTATGATTTTTTATTTCCGATTTTTGAATCGCTGATTTATATAAATTTAACAAATAAAGGTTTATAAGCATCGAGGTCAACAAAGTATGTTTNTTAACATCAGTTTTCTTTCATAGCGGCCACATTTTCATTTTGCTCGTTGCTTATATATTTGATCTGCATTTAAGCCACCAGTATTTAACCTCTTCATATAAAATACTCTAGCACAAACTCCTTGTGGTATGCGCTGTAGGTCAGCCAGGGCAGCGCTGTAATGGCAATGGCATCCCAAAATGCATGAACGTAAAATTTCAAAGGAATTCGGGTAGTAAGTCGGACTGAGACGGGAGTTAGCTAAGCCCGCTGTTGTTCATTGCAGTAGTTCAGGTTATTAGCAGAAACACGAGTACGAATGACATTCTCCGCAAGCTGCTATACACAGAGGATAGTAGCGGACATTGAGGCAGTAGTGGCCGACAGTGGGGTAAACCTTTAAGAACGGTTGGGGGAATGGACGGAAATCTTTGGAAAATACAAGCTGGGGCGAATGCGTCGAGGAAATTGTTCGCTGTGAACGGTGATAGACATATCTGAGCAAAAACGAAAGGTGCTTAGCTCGTGCGTACTACCAGACTACACCAAAAAACAATATGAGAAAGTCGTAGTTTGCGAAAATAACTGAGTGAGAAGAATTATTTGAAAACAGTAGACAAATGTGTTGGCATGCGTCTTAATATACAATAATACATCGCATTTGCTCTCAGCAGTAGGGTAGACGGGGCTAGTTGTAATAAAAACAGCCTTGTAGGGTTGCTGTTCGAATTGTTGGCCGATACAATTTTTCCGGGGAAATATTAGTACTTCTATCTATCTATCTATCTATCTATCTATCTATCTATCTATCTATCTATCTATCTATCTATCTATCTATCTATATATCTATCTATATATCTATCTATCTATCTATCTATATATATATATATATCAGCCGTATTGTCCCGTGGTTGGGCGAAGGCCTCAGCATGTTGTTTCCAAGTTTGCCTATCTTGTGCTGTTCTCTGCCAGGTGGTTTCATTCCAACACTCATCCAAATCGTCTCTCCATCTTTTTGCTGGTCTTCTTCTTAATCTCTTCCTTCCGTATGGTTTCCAGGTGGTAATGCGCTTTGTCCATCTGTCATCTTTGATTCGGCTGATGAGTCCTGCCCAAGACCACTTCATTCTTCTGGTTGTTTTTATCACTTCTGTGACTCCTGTCTTTGCTCTCACCCAGATGTTTGTCTTTCTGTCATGATATGTTATATTAAGCATACTCCTCTCCATTTTTGTCTGCGCGGTTGCTAGTTTTTTCTGAGCTTGTTTTGTGAGTGACCATGTTTCAGCACCGTATGTCATGGCTGGCAGTACACACGAGTTGTAAACCTTTCTTTTTATACAGATGGCAAAGTTACTTTTGAAGATGTCGCGATGTTTTGCATATGCTGTCCAACCGGCTGTGATTCGTCGTAGGATTTCCTTGTCTTGGTTCTTGTCCCTAAGGCTGAAGCGTTGGCCTAGGTATACGTAACTCTCCACATTCTCTATCTGAGTGGTATTAACATATTTTGGGGTGTTGTCTTCCACCATTATTTTATTTTTTTAGATGTTCATCCTCAAGCCTCTTAGATACTTTCTTCGCATAGTTCTTGTAGCATTATTTCTAGTTCGTGTGGTTTTTCGGTGCACAGGAAGATATCGTCTGCGAAACGGAGATGGTTAAGATATTCTCCGTCTACGTTCAGGCCTTTGTACTCCCAATTCAGTCTTCTGAAGATACTTTCGAGTGTTGATGTGAATAGTTTGGGTGAGATGGTATCCCCCTGTCGCACTCATCTTTTGATGTTTATTTTCTCGCTCTCTTTGTGAAGATATACTGTCACAGAGCTGTCTGTGTATATATATTTCATGAGTTGTATGTATGCATCTTCTATCCCTTGGTCTTGGAGTGAAGACAGTAGTGCCTGGGTTTGTACCGAGTCGAAGGCCTTCTCATAGTCAATGAATGCTATACAGAAAGGTATGTTGAATTCGCGGCACTTCTCCTTCAGTTGATTTATGACATGGATGTGATCTGTCGTTGAGTACCCGCCTCTGAATCCTTGTGTTTTCTTATGTTTTCTTTCACTTTCTTTTTGAGGGTCTTGCATATCTCTGTGTACTATATGCAGTCCCTAGCGGTGTTCTTTACCATTTATCTACGTCTTTTCATTAGTGCTCTTGTTTGAGTTGATAATCTAGACTTGTCCCGTTTGGTGTTTTGTTTGGCTATGCTTATCGCCGTCTGTTGGATCATTTCTGTAATGTTTTCATTTAGAGTTTCAATATCATCCAGTTCTTGTAGAGGAGTGAATCTGTTTTTCAGTTCGAGTTGGAATTCCTTCTTTTTAATTCCAATTTATCTAGTGTCGACTTTTTGTGGTTTCTTTTTTTCTTAGCAGCTTCTTCCTTTCTGCTTTCGTGTATAATCTGATGTTGCTCATCAACATTCTTTGGTCGCTTCCAATGTTTATGCGGTTTATGACTCTTACATATGTGATCATGTTCGGCTTATCAGTCATGATGTAGTCAATTTCATTCTTCGTTTATCCGTCCGGGCTTCTCCATGTCCATCTCCTCTCAATTTTCTTCTGGAATAGTGTATTCAAGATCTTGTAATCCTTTNGTTTCTGTAATGGTTTCATTTAGAGTGTCGATATCATCCAGTTCTTGTAGAGCAGTGAATCTGTTTTGTTTGGCTATGCTTGTCGCCGTCTGTTGGATCGTTTCTGTAATGGTTTCATTTAGAGTGTCAATATCATCCAGTTCTTGTAGAGCAGTGGACCTGTTTTTTAGTTCGAGTTGGAATTCGTTCTTTTTAATCCCAATTTCCCTAGTGTTGACTTTTGGTGGTTTCTTTTTTCTTAGCAGCTTCTTCCTTTCTGCATTCATGTCTAATCTGATGTTGCTCATCAACATTCTATGGTCGCTTCCAATGTTTATGCGGTTTATGACTCTTACATCTGTGATCATGTTCGGCTTGACAGTCATGATGTAGTCAATTTCATTCTTCGTTTTACCGTCCGGGCTTCTCCATGTCCATCTCTCTCAATTGTCTTCTGGAATAGTGTATTCATGATCTTGTAATCCTTTGATGTTTTGACTATGTATATGCCTATGGTCTATGACTATGTATGTACATGCGTGTATATATGTATGTATGTACGTACTTATGTACGTATGTATGTTCCCTTGTATCTCCATCAGTATTGCATGTATGCGGCTGAAATTTGTTATCCCCGGGGGCCCATGTGATGGTTTGTACATTACAAAATATTCTAAATTCCAACCGGAGAATGGGGCATTGCGTCAAACGAACCAATGTGGATGTTTGACGTAAATTAGGTAACTCATAACAATTGTTACATACAACTGTTAGCACTGCTATGTTAGCACTGCTATGTTAGCACTGCTATGTTAGCACTGCTATGTTAGCACTGCTATGTTAGCACTGCTATGTTAGCACTGCTATACATGTTTCTGCCTTTGTTATGTGATCTCCGACAAATGTCTACCGAACACTTTGTGAAAATGACAGTTGTACATGATTTTTGTGGCGTAAAGATGTTATTACCATTGGCATTGCACTACTACTGACTTGGTGGTGCAAGGAGTCATTGCACTACTACTGACTGGGTAGTGCAAGGAGTCATTGCACTACTACTGACTGGGTGGTGCAAGGAGTCATTGCACTACTACTGACTGAGTGGTGCAAGGAGTCATTGCACTACTACTGACTGGGTAGTGCAAGGAGTCATTGCACTACTACTGACTGGGTAGTGCAAGGAGTCAT
>SDWI01001756.1:0-11386 GCA_009193005.1 Lamellibrachia luymesi | reverse complement strand
GACACTTCCCTATAACGTAACTATGGTCTCATTGGGAAGAGAGGGACACTTCCCTATAACATAACTATGGTCTCATTGGGAAGAGAGGGACACTTCCCTATAACGTAACTATGGTCTCATTGGGGAGAGAGGGAAACTTCCCTATAACGTAACTATGGTCTCGTTGGGGAGAGGGACACTTCCCTATAACATAACTATGGTCTCATTGGGAAGAGAGACACTTCCCTATAACATAACTATGGTCTCGTTGGGGAGAGAGAGACACTTCCCTATAACATAACTATGGTCTCATTGGGAAGAGAGGGACATTTCCCTATAACGTAACTATGGTCTCATTGGGGAGAGTGGGACACTTCCCTGTAACGTAACTATGGTCTCGTTGGGGAGAGGGACACTTCCCTATAACGTAACTATGGTCTCATTGGGAAGAGAGACACTTCCCTATAACGTAACTATGGTCTCGTTGGGGAGAGAGGGACACTTCCCTATAACATAACTATGGTCTCATTGGGGAGAGTGGGACACTTCCCTGTAACGTAACTATTTTATGCAGCCTTGCGTTTTGGTTGAAAAGAGGAATCAGTCCAAAGAAAACATTTATTATTGTTCTGTTCCTGCTAGGTGACAAGTGACCCTGTGCAGTGACACAGTTAGACAGGAGGGATAGTCAAGTTTGATTTGTCAACCTACTGTGCCGCAGTTTAATAATCCAGGGTCTTGATTGGCCAGGTGTGTTAGTTGTTCTGTCATAAACTATGCACATTGACACAACACTGCTTCAGTATATGTCAATTTGTCATTTGGGGCAATATGTATAACATAGAGAATAGTGGTGTTTTCATATTAATTACAAAAAGATTCGTTTCTAACAAAGATAAATTATGTCGCACTGAGAAACAATGTTGTGATCTAGCCAGTATATGTTTTTGACTTATATTTGTTTTTCATAGCTCCCTTTGGGGTGAGATTAGTTCTTCTACACCGGCACTGTCCTGGCTGTTACCCTTTCCATTTCTCCCTAACGACAGCCTTCTCCCTCCACCTGTCACCCTCCTCCCCCTTTCTCACATCCCTCTTTACCCAATCTTCCCATTTTGACTTATATTTGTTTCTCATAGCTCCCTTTGGGGTGAGATTAGTTCTTCTACACCTGCACTGTCCTGGCTGTGCATTTATTATTTTTGTGTTCCTGCTAGGTGACAAGTGACCCTGTGCAGTGACTCTCTCTACTGTTCAACCCACATTCTGTTGTCTTCTCCGTGCTCATGACAGAGGGTCATGTTGATGACATGACATATACTGTGTAGCTGTATACTAGCCCTAGCCAGGTATGTAGGGTATACTAACCCTAGCCAGGTGTATAGGGTATACTAACACTAGCCAGGTGTATAGGGTATACTAACACTAGCCAGGTGTATAGGGTATACTAACACTAGCCAGGTGTATAGGGTATACTAACACTAGCCAGGTGTATAGGGTATACTAACACTAGCCAGGTGTATAGGGTATACTAACACTAGCCAGGTGTATAGGGTATACTAACACTAGCCAGGTGTATAGGGTATACTAACACTAGCCAGGTGTATAGGGTATACTAACACTAGCCAGGTGTATAGGGTATACTAACACTAGCCAGGTGTATAGGGTATACTAACACTAGCCAGGTGTATAGGGTATACTAACACTAGCCAGGTGTATAGGGTATACTAACACTAGCCAGGTGTATAGGGTATACTAACACTAGCCAGGTGTATAGGGTATACTAACACTAGCCAGGTGTATAGGGTATACTAACACTAGCCAGGTGTATAGGGTATACTAACACTAGCCAGGTGTATAGGGTATACTAACACTAGCCAGGTGTATAGGGTATACTAACACTAGCCAGGTGTATAGGGTATACTAACACTAGCCAGGTGTATAGGGTATACTAACACTAGCCAGGTGTATAGGGTATACTAACACTAGCCAGGTGTATAGGGTATACTAACACTAGCCAGGTGTATAGGGTATACTAACACTAGCCAGGTGTATAGGGTATACTAACACTAGCCAGGTGTATAGGGTATACTAACACTAGCCAGGTGTATAGGGTATACTAACACTAGCCAGGTGTATAGGGTATACTAACACTAGCCAGGTGTATAGGGTATACTAACACTAGCCAGGTGTATAGGGTATACTAACACTAGCCAGGTGTATAGGGTATACTAACACTAGCCAGGTGTATAGGGTATACTAACACTAGCCAGGTGTATAGGGTATACTAACACTAGCCAGGTGTATAGGGTATACTAACACTAGCCAGGTGTATAGGGTATACTAACACTAGCCAGGTGTATAGGGTATACTAACACTAGCCAGGTGTATAGGGTATACTAACACTAGCCAGGTGTATAGGGTATACTAACACTAGCCAGGTGTATAGGGTATACTAACACTAGCCAGGTGTATAGGGTATACTAACACTAGCCAGGTGTATAGGGTATACTAACACTAGCCAGGTGTATAGGGTATACTAACACTAGCCAGGTGTATAGGGTATACTAACACTAGCCAGGTGTATAGGGTATACTAACACTAGCCAGGTGTATAGGGTATACTAACACTAACCAGGTGTATAGGGTATACTAACACTAGCCAGGTGTATAGGGTATACTAACCCTAGCCAGGTGTAAAACTGGAACCATAATCACAATAGACTATTCACAACAGCACTAATTATATGAGCACTAATAATTATATGAGCACTAATCCCGAAATATGTGGGCAGTTAATCCTTAGATATGTTATTTATTATGATTAGTATGAATGAATGAACGTGAGCATGTACACCATAAAGTGTACACCATACAGTGTACACTATAAAGTGTTCACCATACAGTGTACACCTCCACAGATGGCTGAACCGAAGTGTTACATAATAAAACACATAGAGAAATGTTCTCGCAGTAAAAGACAACTTGAACCCTGACCACAAGAGACTGGTCACTACAGCCCTAATGATATGAACACATCATCCTCTTACATTGTAAAGAGACTGGTCACTACAGCCCTAATGATATGAACACATCATCCTCTTACATTGTATTATAATGTCTGGTTCTGAACTATGTGCCACCCAAGGCAGGAAGAGAACATGTAAGTATATCCCTAGTTAATGTATTGTGTTGAGGTATGAGTGGGAACATTATAATTATACTATTTCTACAATCAAACTACATGTCTGACCCATACAGTATGTCAGACATTAGTAGACTGTACAGAACCACACGACACAGTGGTGGAAGACAATTAAGTCACTCTGTTAAAATAGTAATTGTTTTATTATGAACATGTGACACATCAATTTATTCTTGGCTCACACAATTAAATATATTTACAGTCACTATCCTGGCAGGTCTTCCTGGCTTTGTTGTAGGGTTAATTTTTCTTTTAAAACTTTCTCTCACACATAGCCGAGGTAGAATGTGTGTCAATGAATGTGTGTGAGTGAGGTATATTAGAATGTGTGTGAGTGAGGTATATTAGAATGTGTGTGAGTGAGGTATATTAGAATGTGTGTGAGTGAGTTATATTAGAATGTGTGTGAGTGAGGTATATTAGAATGTGTGTGAGTGAGGTATATTAGAATGTGTGTGAGTAAGGTATATTAGAATGTGTGTGAGTAAGGTATATTAGAATGTGTGTGAGTGAGGTATATTAGAATGTGTGTGAGTGAGGTAGCTGTTCCTATTATATTTTATTTTGTTACAAAACATTTTGTTTAAATGCCCAGATTACAGAGGGTTTTTCGGTTGAACACGGAGTGATAACATATTCAATAAGCACTATATCGTGGTCAGACATGGCCAAGAACGTGGCGGCAGATTTCATCAAGCCTAGTTTATTTGTGTGGATTCAGCTTCTAGTCCACATTGAGACAGACTGCAAAGACACATTGTGGAGACGTTGCTGTTTCTTAATAAAACATCAATTCAAATAAGCAGACTATATTCAACAGTTACTGCGGCTTAATTTAATAATATATGCATGGCTCAAATAGTGGGTAGACTGTAATTTATATTCAGAGAATTGTTGTGGCATTCCAAAAAAGTCAATAAGAGAGCTGCTGCTTCTATCCTTTATTTTGACACAATATGTTTTGTGTGAAAGCCCAGTTTACAGAGGAGGGTTTCTGGGTTCAATGTGGAGTGATAACACCTTCTACAAATACTCTATTGTGATCTGTCATAGCCTGGAAAATGGTGATTTCATCAGGTCTGGTTTATTTGTGTGGAATTCATTGACGACCCGTGTCTGCTGGTTGTGTCAGCTGTATATGGGTTAAGTGGATTAACACTAGAGTTATCAATTCAACTTTTATGACGCCACCTAACAGCAGACAATATAATGCCTAGTGCACATATTAAACAAAAATATCCATTTACAAAGTATGATTTGCTCACATTTTTAAGAAACATTTTATAATTATTATAATAAAATAGGACCCTGTTCTAAATCTGGGTTCCAAATAGACCATATTGACTACACCTGAAGGATGTGCTTTGTTTGACAAGTGGTTTAACCAGACAGCACTAAGGAGTGTGTCCATCACCATTCAGTCGCCATTAACCACTTTCAGATCACATCCATCTGTTCTGTCTCTCTACATTAGGTCTTACCACAGAGTTACATCATCAATCATTGCCCTATAGACTAGAGTGATAAGTCAGCTAGCTGCAGGGAAGCAGGTGTGGACCACCAGCATCTCATCATATGGCAGAAACAGTTCCAGCCACTGCCTAACATAGGGTAGTAGTGTGTGAACATAACTTGACAAATATAAGTCTACAGCATGTGAAAGTATCTAACTTAAACATCTGTCATTGTTCCCTAGGCTAGACAATAGTGGAATGACAGCTAGGCTAGTCAGGCAATGCACATGTGAAACTGACAACATTGTTGACTGTTGAATTTCCCAGTAAACAAGGAACCAGTTTCACACCAGTTCACAAGTGTCGTTCTGGTTCAGAACTAGGATGAGTCTACCAGTACGTGTGTTCATGTGTTTGTGCATGTGTAGAACTGGTGAAACTGGTAGGTTATACACACACACGCACGCATGCACGCACGCACGCACGAATGCACACAGGGCACTTCAGTTCTCACCATTATTACCTCTACTTAAAGAGTTAAACTGGCTCTGGCTTCTTACAAAATTTCAATGGTCCACCCTTACATATTGTACTCTATCAATACAACAGTCATCCTACTTGGCTAGTCTACGGCATCTTTCAAATATCCACAGGCAGCTCAGATAATCAATTTCACAACAATGTATTGTTCCTAAAACCAAGCATGATATAACCTGGACAAGCACTTTCTCTGTAGCTGCGTCCAAAATCTAGAACAAACTCCCCATCACCTTAAAACCATATGAAAATACCTTCTGCAAAAATATCAAGACATATTAAAAAAAATTCCATTTGTACCCTAAAACCTCAATAGTCCATCACCTTGATGATGAGTTTTGTGCATCCCTGCTCATTATATCACGCTTAAATTTGGTTTTAATTAATGTTAACAAGGATGTTTCATATGTAACACGGACACCGACATATTTGAACATATTATATAAATAATAATTTATAAAATACTTCTACTGCGTTAAAATCCTTGGGACACCCAAGCTCAGCAGCACACCAAAACAAATGGGGTTAAATAGTTCATAAGTAGTTCCAGTAAACAGTTGGATTGGTACGCTGGGAAGCTATGGAGGATAAGCAAGTTTAAACAGGTGGGTTTTTAGTTTTTCAAATCCTTAACTGTGTTTTTTATTTATGCAATTCCATAGCTGATGTGGATTTTCAGTGTTATTTGAGACTATATTTGTATAATAATCCGATTTAGCTTTAGCCATTTGTGTGTTGCAGTAGTGACACTGTTTTGAATAATGTGACCTATCCAAATGGGAGCGTGATTTGTACCATACTCGTTCAAGATAACAACGTCGCCTCCATTTGTGTGTTGCAGTAGTGACACTGTTTTGAATAATGTGACCTATCCAAATGGGAGCGTGATTTGTACTATACTCGTTCAAGATACCAACGTCGCCTTTTAGACTGTAAAATTCGAGGAATCATCCACGAAGCTGGTGGGTTTTGTGACACAGATTTGGTTGTTATCAGGGCGTGTTTATTAAGTAAAGTCTTCAGTACATGATAGTATTGTTTACACAAGTCGGACAGGTTCACTACGTGTATTCAATCAACATTTGCTGCGAACATCGTTGGGCGCCCAAACAAGCTAAGCTGTTTTCTTCTGAACCGTGGTCTGACAGCTTAGTTCATCAATGTTTTATGGTTGCTTGATTTCAGCCACTGCCATGACAACAACTATGATGTTATTCAGTAACATTCTGTTCACATGACTACATCTCTTGCACGTACATCTCCTACAGTGACCACCACTACAACAGAGACCACGGCTGATATTGTGGATCCTCCAGTGCGATACTTTACTGTATGTATGACTACATCTCTTGCACGTACATCTCCTACAGTGACCACCACTACAACAGAGGTCACGGCTGATATTGTGGATCCTTCAGTGTGATACTTTACTGTTCACATGACTACATATCTTGCACGTACATCTCCTACAGTGACCACCACTACAACAGAGACCACGACTGATATTGTGGATCCTTCAGTGTGATAATTTACTGTTCACATGACTACATCTCTTGCACATACATCTCCTACAGTGATAGGCCACGGCTGATATTGTGGATCCTTCAGTGTGATACTTTACTGTATGGAAGCAAATATTCTAACTTAATTATTAATGAGACAGTAGTCATTTGTACATTATTCTTTGCTCACAATTTTGAAAGAAATATTTTATCATAACAACAGGAACTCTATTTGTCTCTAAAACTAAGCTCCAGATAACATGCAATCAGGTCATTTAGTCGGCCTATGAAGGATGTGGTTTGTTTGAAGAGTTGCTTAACCTGGAACATAATAAGGAGACTGTCCATCAACATTAAGTCGCCATTAACCGCATTCAACCATGGCTGACCCTCTAGACAAAGTCACATCAATCCATTCTATGTCTCACTATTGTTCTTAGGTCTTACATATTGCTGCTGGTAACTTCCTTGATGCCACTGATCCACTTCGACCTTGGACGACCTTGTCTTATTCCTTCAACCTTTCCCTGCACTGAGACTTTTCCAAGTTGTTGTCTGTTCTGGTGACATACCATAGAAGCTCCACCTCTGCTTCACCACCATTCCTTCTACGCTATTGTCAGGATATCTACTTTAGTCCGACATGTAATCCTAGGAAGTTCTTCCAACGCAACAGTGTGAAAGCATCAATCCCTTTCTGTCATTCCTTCTACGCTATTATCAGGATATCTACTTTAGTCCGACATGTAATCCTAGGAAGTTCTTCCAACACTTCCAGTGTGAAAGCATCAATCCCTTTCTGTCATTCCTTCTACGCTATTGTCAGGACATCTACTTTAGTCAGACATGTAATCCTAGGAAGTTCTTCCAATGTAACAGTGTGAAAGCATCAATCCCTTTCTGTCATTCCTTCTACGCTATTGTCAGGACATCTACTTTAGTCCGACATGTAATCCTAGGAAGTTCTTCCAATGTAACAGTGTGAAAGCATCAATCCCTTTCTGTCATTCCTTCTACGCTATTGTCAGGATATCTTCTTTAGTTAGCAGGATTGTATGGCACTGGTATCTAGTACAACAACGCTGCAGGGAAGATGTTAACAGGATTGTATGGCACTGGTATCTAGTACAACAACGCTGCAAGGAAGATGTTAACAGTATTGTATGGCACTGGTATCTAGTACGACAACGCTGCAGGGAAGATGTTAACAGGATTGTATGGCACTGGTATCTAGTACGACAACGCTGCAGGGAAGATGTTAACAGGATTGTATGGCACTGGTATCTAGTACGACAACGCTGCAGGGAAGATGTTAACAGGATTGTATGGCACTGGTATCTAGTACGACAACGCTGCAGGGAAGATGTTAACAGGATTGTATGGCACTGGTATCTAGTACGACAACGCTGCAGGGAAGATGTTAACAGGATTGTATGGCACTGGTATCTAGTACGACAACGCTGCAGGGAAGATGTTAACAGGATTGTATGGCACTGGTATCTAGTACGACAACGCTGCAGGGAAGATGTTAACAGGATTGTATGGCACTGGTATCTAGTACGACAACGCTGCAGGGAAGATGTTAACAGGATTGTATGGCACTGGTATCTAGTACGACAACGCTGCAGGGAAGATGTTAACAGGATTGTATGGCACTGGTATCTAGTACGACAACGCTGCAGGGAAGATGTTAACAGGATTGTATGGCACTGGTATCTAGTACGACAACGCTGCAGGGAAGATGTTAACAGGATTGTATGGCACTGGTATCTAGTACGACAACGCTGCAGGGAAGATGTTAACAGGATTGTATGGCACTGGTATCTAGTACGACAACGCTGCAGGGAAGATGTTAACAGGATTGTATGGCACTGGTATCTAGTACGACAACGCTGCAGGGAAGATGTTAACAGGATTGTATGGCACTGGTATCTAGTACGACAACGCTGCAGGGAAGATGTTAACAGGATTGTATGGCACTGGTATCTAGTACGACAACGCTGCAGGGAAGATGTTAACAGGATTGTATGGCACTGGTATCTAGTACGACAACGCTGCAGGGAAGATGTTAACAGGATTGTATGGCACTGGTATCTAGTACGACAACGCTGCAGGGAAGATGTTAACAGGATTGTATGGCACTGGTATCTAGTACGACAACGCTGCAGGGAAGATGTTAACAGGATTGTATGGCACTGGTATCTAGTACGACAACGCTGCAGGGAAGATGTTAACAGGATTGTATGGCACTGGTATCTAGTACGACAACGCTGCAGGGAAGATGTTAACAGGATTGTATGGCACTGGTATCTAGTACGACAACGCTGCAGGGAAGATGTTAACAGGATTGTATGGCACTGGTATCTAGTACGACAACGCTGCAGGGAAGATGTTAACAGGATTGTATGGCACTGGTATCTAGTACGACAACGCTGCAGGGAAGATGTTAACAGGATTGTATGGCACTGGTATCTAGTACGACAACGCTGCAGGGAAGATGTTAACAGGATTGTATGGCACTGGTATCTAGTACGACAACGCTGCAGGGAAGATGTTAACAGGATTGTATGGCACTGGTATCTAGTACGACAACGCTGCAGGGAAGATGTTAACAGGATTGTATGGCACTGGTATCTAGTACGACAACGCTGCAGGGAAGATGTTAACAGGATTGTATGGCACTGGTATCTAGTACGACAACGCTGCAGGGAAGATGTTAACAGGATTGTATGGCACTGGTATCTAGTACGACAACGCTGCAGGGAAGATGTTAACAGGATTGTATGGCACTGGTATCTAGTACGACAACGCTGCAGGGAAGATGTTAACAGGATTGTATGGCACTGGTATCTAGTACGACAACGCTGCAGGGAAGATGTTAACAGGATTGTATGGCACTGGTATCTAGTACGACAACGCTGCAGGGAAGATGTTAACAGGATTGTATGGCACTGGTATCTAGTACGACAACGCTGCAGGGAAGATGTTAACAGGATTGTATGGCACTGGTATCTAGTACGACAACGCTGCAGGGAAGATGTTAACAGGATTGTATGGCACTGGTATCTAGTACGACAACGCTGCAGGGAAGATGTTAACAGGATTGTATGGCACTGGTATCTAGTACGACAACGCTGCAGGGAAGATGTTAACAGGATTGTATGGCACTGGTATCTAGTACGACAACGCTGCAGGGAAGATGTTAACAGGATTGTATGGCACTGGTATCTAGTACGACAACGCTGCAGGGAAGATGTTAACAGGATTGTATGGCACTGGTATCTAGTACGACAACGCTGCAGGGAAGATGTTAACAGGATTGTATGGCACTGGTATCTAGTACGACAACGCTGCAGGGAAGATGTTAACAGGATTGTATGGCACTGGTATCTAGTACGACAACGCTGCAGGGAAGATGTTAACAGGATTGTATGGCACTGGTATCTAGTACGACAACGCTGCAGGGAAGATGTTAACAGGATTGTATGGCACTGGTATCTAGTACGACAACGCTGCAGGGAAGATGTTAACAGGATTGTATGGCACTGGTATCTAGTACGACAACGCTGCAGGGAAGATGTTAACAGGATTGTATGGCACTGGTATCTAGTACGACAACGCTGCAGGGAAGATGCTGTTAGAACTTCTGGGAAATTAATTTAATTGCCACTTGATGATGTTTCAACTGACCAAGAGACATAGGAACAACACATACTACAAAGGTGGTCACTTCAGTCAGATGGACTATGTATGTCTGTTGTTTTATATTGAAATTAGTTTGTCCATTCCTTAATTTGTATTACAAAGTATACACAACTTTGTTGACATGAATGTAAAAACATCACTTTTCTTCGTCTTTGTACTCATGTAAATCAGAGAAACAAATCAAACTCAAATATTATTTTGGGGTGAATTAAATAAATAATTAAATGTCAATAGTTAGTCCAATGATTTCAATAAAACAAACAAGGGTGGAACAGAGTTGGGGGTGGGGGTATTCACACATTGTACCCTCCCCCTCTTGCCAACAGACGGGAACACACAAACCCCACTTAGTGTGGTTTCCAGGTGGGTTGTCATTGTGCTACAATATACTGTATAATCCAAATATTTTAATTTGTATAGAGATAATTGGTTATCATTAAAACCAAGTCACATCACCAGCTTTGAAATCAATTGCATTCTGCAGTTTCAAATTCCATCAAAACTACCTTGATCTTATTATCACAGTAAGACTTGAGACTTAATTTCAACCTTACAGCAGCAATGCTAGACACTATTTACATGTTCTGTTTACAAAACATGACAGTCAGATAAACAACATTACAGTATATGTGGAATCTTTCAAAGCAAATTATAATTAATTTACAAAGAAACATAACATTTGATTGGTTTAGAAATGACCTGATGAGAAAGGTTTCAACATGTGCAATGTATTCACATACTAGGGGAGTATTATCATTAATTTACAAAGAAACACAACACTTGATTGGTTCAGAAATGGACTGATGAGAAAGGTTTCAACATGTGCAATGTATTCACATACTAGAGGAGACCAGGGCTAGTTGCAACAAAACCAGCATTTTGTTATTAATTATCATTAATTTACAAAGAAACATAACATTTGATTGGTTCAGAAATGGCCTGATGAGAAAGGTTTCCCACATGTGCAATGTATTCACATACTAGGGGAGACCAGGGCTAGTTGCA
>SDWI01001755.1:25472-55098 GCA_009193005.1 Lamellibrachia luymesi | reverse complement strand
TAGATTGGACATCAGGAAGCACTCGTTCTCACAGAGGACAATAAATGAATGGAACAAATTGTCTACAGATTGTGTAACTGCTAGCAGCGTGAATATGTTTAAAAACAAGGTTGACACATATCTCAGGAGGGCGGGCTATAAGTAGATGAACATTGTTGGACTCTCGATAAGCCAATGGCTTCCTTGTCCACTTGCCATCTGGGCCTTTGGCTTGGATGGCAAATCTTGTTAAATCTTGTTAAACTACCTGGAGACTATTTACCATGACGTCCGTAGCCTGGACCACAGTGACTGATTAAGGAAACTCAGGAGACGTATCCTGGAGTGCCCCTTGCTGTCTCTGCTATTCTCCCCCGTTACGATGAGTAAGTTTCAGTACCAGTACGATATAGTGATGATGCATCTTAGAAATTACGATGGTTTTGTGGATAATTCCAAGACAAATTATTGTTTTACTATTAGTTTACATTTTTGACGGTCAGACATGCATACTTGTATTTGTGCATTGCGCTGGAGTCCGTGTGTAAACATTTTCTTTGCGCATGCGCAGGATTTTTAAGGCCTTTCTCCCAAGCAATTTGTCCGTGTGAAAACCATCCATGCCCGTGTGAAATTAAAAAGTAAAAAAAATAGTGTGTTGTGTATATATGCGCGGTAATGCGCCTGATAAAAGTCAAAACATGTTTGCCCATGGCCGTGTGAAATTTTGCACTGCGGTGGGGCGCTACGGCATACCGATTAGAAGGCCGGACTCTCAATCGAGGGAACCTGGTTTTAAATCCCACTGCGGTCGCTTCGAACCTCTGGCAAGTCTGATTACCCCACGTTGCCACAGTTCACTCAGCTGTATAAATGAGTACCTGGCAATACAGAGAGTGGTGGAAATGTGAACGAACAGTCTTCGCGCAATTGCAGCGTGGCTGAATGCTTCCCTGAGAAGTTGAGATGGCCTTGGAATGAACAGGTCAGGGGGTGAAGTGTAAAGTGCTTTGAGCGGCCACTCGGACTGGATACCGCGCTATATACGAACGTACCTTTACCTTTACGTAACTTTACGTACATTTCACTGCCCGTGTGAGCTGAACCTTAAAAAATCCTCTCCATGCGTATGAATAACGAAATTGAATCTAATTATCCTTCCTTTTTTACAGTGATGTTTTTATTGTGCCTCCCTTGTAGAAGCTATGCAGGTTCGAAGTTAGACAAAAACAATATCAAAATTGACTTTAAAGTAGTAGGTATGTCTATGTAATGAGGCGGATATGGTAGCAGACGAGCTGACTCGTAACCGCGCAGAACATCGACTGCGTATGGAGGCAAAGGTGCAAGCCACGGTTACTACGTCACCTCGACCCCACGGACTCAGAAACCAGCACCAGTGCGGAACTACGAGCCGGCCCAGGCCACCCAACTGGTCTAGGATGACCTAGAGGACTACGTCTTCATCAGCGTGGCTGAAGAGCCCATCGCCTGTCCTCGGGGACTGCTGTACATACTGTAAACCCCAGTCACTGACATGACAGATAGAAGGGTGGCATGTGGAGGTCCAAGTGTTAGTAGCAAAAGTACTTCTACTGACCTCACTCAGTATCCTTACATGCCACAATTAAATCAGATATAACATAACATATTACAGAGTATTCAGAAAAATCACATCGATGGAGCAGACATTGTGCTGGCCTGTGGTTCTTAGTCCGTGGAAACCATTACACATTTCCAAAAATTCCATGTTGGGAAGCACATTCAAGAAAAGGTTAGGACAGAAATTGAGTGGTCAAATAAAACACATTATTTGACCATATATAGTGTTTCTCAGCTTGATAAACTGCGTTTATATGAACATTTAAACACTGTTTTGGACCATGCTGAAAATGATACAGTCGATATAGCATGTAACACGTGCCATATTGAGGATCTGACATATCTGTTTGGTGAACGCTGGCTTTCAAATTGTCTTCTGTATCAAATTTGTGCAATGCTTAATGGCAAATGTCTTGTTACCAAAACTTTCATTTACTCTGCATCCGATACTGAGCATCGGACAAATGTTGGTGCACTAATTGGTATAAAAAACTGCTAACAATAATTTATGCAATAACAAACGCAAGTCCGATGTAGTAGAGAATTGAAATGGGCCAAACAAATGACGCTTTTATTACAAAGTGGACTGCTCACAACGCAGCCACTTTGGGAAGAACATTAACATGAATGTAAGCTCCTCAAAGCAAACCACACAGGAACTGGACACATGCACAGCCCCGTCCGGCAAGTTTCCCAGAGCCCACATTCCTACATGATAATATATATACATCAAGAAGTCATCATGAACATATAATGCAAACAGGTGAGGCCATTTCGCAACAAGGTCACCCACAAACCTGTGACCACCCATCCACGACCTAACATGTTAAGCAATTCTGATATACTTCCTAAAGGCATCTGAGCTCCACCTGCCTGCTGCCCTGATTTGTGCATCTGCATCCCCACGCAAGGCCGCTGTAGCTGACTCCCCCGCATGGCCGCTGTAGCTGACTCCCCCCGCAAGGCCGCTGTAGCTGACTCCCCCCGCAAGGCTCCTGTAGCTGACTCCCCCCGCAAGGCCGCTGTAGCTGACTCCCCCCGCAAGGCCGCTGTAGCTGACTCCCCCCGCAAGGCCGCTGTAGCTGACTCCCCCCGCAAGGCCGCTGTAGCTGACTCCCCCCGCAAGGCCGCTGTAGCTGACTCCCCCCGCAAGGCCGCTGTAGCTGACTCCCCCCGCAAGGCCGCTGTAGCTGACTCCCCCCGCAAGGCCGCTGTAGCTGACTCCCCCCGCAAGGCCGCTGTAGCTGACTCCCCCCGCAAGGCCGCTGTAGCTGACTCCCCCCGCAAGGCCGCTGTAGCTGACTCCCCCCGCAAGGCCGCTGTAGCTGACTCCCCCCGCAAGGCCGCTGTAGCTGACTCCCCCCGCAAGGCCGCTGTAGCTGACTCCCCCCGCAAGGCCGCTGTAGCTGACTCCCCCCGCAAGGCCGCTGTAGCTGACTCCCCCCGCAAGGCCGCTGTAGCTGACTCCCCCCGCAAGGCCGCTGTAGCTGACTCCCCCCGCAAGGCCGCTGTAGCTGACTCCCCCCGCAAGGCCGCTGTAGCTGACTCCCCCCGCAAGGCCGCTGTAGCTGACTCCCCCCGCAAGGCCGCTGTAGCTGACTCCCCCCGCAAGGCCGCTGTAGCTGACTCCCCCCGCAAGGCCGCTGTAGCTGACTCCCCCCGCAAGGCCGCTGTAGCTGACTCCCCCCGCAAGGCCGCTGTAGCTGACTCCCCCCGCAAGGCCGCTGTAGCTGACTCCCCCCGCAAGGCCGCTGTAGCTGACTCCCCCCGCAAGGCCGCTGTAGCTGACTCCCCCCGCAAGGCTGCTGTAGCTGACTCCCCCCGCAAGGCCGCTGTAGCTGACTCCCCCCGCAAGGCTGCTGTAGCTGACTCCCCCCGCAAGGCCGCTGTAGCTGACTCCCCCCGCAAGGCTGCTGTAGCTGACTCCCCCCGCAAGGCCGCTGTAGCTGACTCCCCCCGCAAGGCTGCTGTAGCTGACTCCCCCCGCAAGGCCGCTGTAGCTGACTCCCCCCGCAAGGCTGCTGTAGCTGACTCCCCCCGCAAGGCCGCTGTAGCTGACTCCCCCCGCAAGGCTGCTGTAGCTGACTCCCCCCGCAAGGCCGCTGTAGCTGACTCCCCCCGCAAGGCTGCTGTAGCTGACTCCCCCCGCAAGGCCGCTGTAGCTGACTCCCCCCGCAAGGCTGCTGTAGCTGACTCCCCCCGCAAGGCCGCTGTAGCTGACTCCCCCCGCAAGGCTGCTGTAGCTGACTCCCCCCGCAAGGCCGCTGTAGCTGACTCCCCCCGCAAGGCAGCTGTAGCTGACTCCCACCGCAAGGCCGCTGCAGTAGGTGCACCAATGCGAAAACTGTGACCTTTAAATGATCTAGACTGGTATCTACAAAACAACTGAGGAGCCGTTTCAGGGACACATCGAAATCACTCCGGAGCATAGGTAAGATATATGGGTATCGAAAAAGAATACACTTGCTGCCGGGTGGATGAATTACCCTTTTAGGCATTCCCCTCTCACCTGCAGAGATGGTGGACCGTGTATGTGCTTAACACGACGAAAATATACATTAATAAGGTCACCGGTCAACGTGACATCTCCCACCCATAAGCAGCCCTGCACCATGTTCCTCGACATGGGCACCATTTCTCCGACTTGCAAATAGGCCCTGAGTGCAATTACCATTATGGTTCGGAGCATAACGCGCATATAAGTTGATGCGAAAACAGTTGGGAGAGCCTGCACCAGGCGAGAAAGGATGGGTAGTGTGACAGGCAGGCGGACATCGGGAACATATCCTAGGTTCCGAGCGCCAGCCAGCAGCGTGACTACGATAAAGTTGCTAGTTGGATTTGGTAGGCCATTAATTTTTGTGAAAATATGTCAGTGTCGACACATTAGAAACAATTGTTGCGGGGCAGCACCACCGGCATACAGGTGTGTTGCGAATAGTAGGATCATTGCCACTGGTATTGGCAAAGAGGGATACATACCAAGCGACTGAAAGAATGTTACTAATTTACCCCACCAAGTCCGCTGGGGAGATACTGTAGGAATTTCCCGCGGGCTGCGCGACAGTTTTTCAGCTACCTGGAATATGACGTGCGGTGAAATTGATGTTGAAACGCAAGCACGCTAAAACCAGCGGGCGGATTAAGGCCATGATTTGGGGCTCGCGAGACGTTTGCTTGTTAATAACTGGCACAAAAGCCTAGTTGTATGTGTAGAAACAGACACTTCTACCCCACACTACCACTGCTGTCATTATAGGGTAAAGCTCTAGAACCGATATGTTATATGAACGCCATGATATGGGCCACAGCAGATAGAACCGTTCGGCACCATACAGTGCGTCAAAACCTATACTTCCGGACGCATCAGTGTATAGGTGCAAATGGTCACCGGTCAGAAAGTTGTCGTCTAGGATAAAGGACCTGCCATTAAACTGAAACAGAAACTCCTGCCATACCTGTAGATCGAGCTTTGCTTGGCGAGTCAACCTGATGTTGTGATGGGGTTTCTGGACCCCTATTGTCATATCTATGATCCTTCTGGACCCCTACTGTCATATCTATTATCCTTCTCAGAAAGGCTCTACCTGGCACAATAACTTTAGAAGCAAAATTCAGTATGCCAATGAGTGACTACAGTTCCCTAGGAATTACTTTTCAGTGTAGTTTCCACGAACACTGTATCTAGTGTGATGCCTAGAAAAGTAATGACACGAGTTGGGGTCACTGTCTTCCCGGGTGCTAAAGTGTTTGTAGATATTGTTCGCATTTCGCACGAGAATGGGCAAGAAACAGACAATCGTCGATGACATGGACGACCGCGATCGCTCCCTGTTTGGAATTTGCTACCCACTCCAACGCAGTACTGAAACATTCAAAGATCGCACATGCGCTGGAGATCGGGAGGACAGCATCCATAAGAACTTACCCTTCCTCTGGAAACCCAGAAGTGGTCGGTCCAGTGATGAGATTGAAATAATCCTAAAAGCCGATTCTACGTTCATTTTAGCCATAAAGACCTGATTATCGGGTGGCTGTTTGAAGAACCTAATATCAACCTGTATAGTTGCATATTGGATAGCAGAAATTGTTGTCACTGGGGGTGGCACATCAAATGTAAAACATGTAAAATTCTGCCTAGCGCTATCTTGCTGTCTGTTCCTTCGGAGAATTCTACAGCAGACTTCAAATTGGTGACCCCTTTATCCTGTTCTGCTGGTAAACCAAAGCAGACAATTCTGAAACCTTGTTTAAAACCATTGAGAAGATACGCAACAATATTATGATTGTAGTCAACAAGGACATCTCTAAGTGCATCAGGAGAGACGACCCCCAGTTGTTAGCCTGACGTAGAGATCGGAATACCTCATCATACGACCGCCAGTCCGCACCACTATCATATGACGAACGAACTGTCTAGATGTATTTGAGCATGTTTTGTGATGCTGACATGTGTTGCGGCTGAAGTAGAGAAACAGACGTATAAATAGCGAAGCCCTGCAGCCATTGGTCAAATAACACAGTGCTGCTCCTTGACCTAGGGACACAGAACATGGGGGTCTTGACGTCACTGCCTGGCCTAACAGACACGGAATAGCTTTGTGGTGAGGAGTCATACAACAACGAGAAAATGCCAACGTATTCCCCGGACAAAATTTGGGTTTTAACCTTGTCAGACACGGGAATGACGGGATAGAGCCGAAGTTGCAAATGAGGCTACTAGATCCTAAGATGCCCTGGGGAGAGTGTGTACCTCGTTACCTGTATTGATACCAGGTGGTACAGCTTCTGGCCATGGTATAGGACCGCTGGTGGAGGCGGCGCAGGTAAGGCGCTGGTCGCAGGCCGTTGTTGCAGACCACGCACCATTGCATGGACTTCTTGCAACATATTGTCGGAAGCTTCAATGCTGCGCTCCATGCTCGACAAGTGCTCCTCCGTCGTACCTCTCCGACCCTCTGCTGTGCCCGATACCCGACGAACAACCTGTTGGAGGGCCGGCTCGTCCTCAACGTTCTGTACGACGTTGTACTCTGCTGTGGATGAGCTTATCGCAGATCGTGCCATGGCAGCGCAGGTAGCCGCCGCCCGCGACCTTGCTGCTACCGGATTGGGACGCAGAACTCGTCCACGACGAGCATTCTTAGACGGAGCCATCCTGCAACACATTGTGGAAGAGCTAATACTGAGTGAACATGTAAACGCTTAGAAACTGCCACCACACTACACATGACAACCACACACGAAAACTACCTGGGAAGCAAAATAATCCTAAATTGTTGTGGCATTGCCACCAGGACTGACGCCTTGCATCGTGGCTGAAATAAAACGATCACTAAATACCATATGCCGTAATATTTTTTATTTAAATTAGGGGGGTCACCGCCCACGACCTCACATCACCATGAAATTGTAAAGCACAATTAGTTAGGGTGTCACTGCACACGATACTGGATCAACATAAAATTGTAATCGATGTTAGTTAAGGGGTCACCGTCCACGATAGGTCAACACAAATATGTAATCACAAGGGGTCACCGCCCTCGATAGATCAACACAAAATGTAATCGCAGTTGGCTACGGGGTCACCGCCCACGACAGTAGATCAACACAACAGTGTAAAGCGTAGTTAGTTAGGGGATCACCGCCCACGATAGTAGATCAACCCAGAATTGTAATCACATTTAGTCAGGGGGCACCGCTCACAATTGTAAATCAACGCAAAGTTGTAATCTCAGTTAGTTGCAAAAATTGCAAATACAATTAATTAGGTGGTCACCGCCCACGATAGCACATCAACGCAAAAATGCAAAGCAGAGTTAGGAGATTACCGCCCACTATAGTACATCCACTATCAACACAAAATGTTCACAACAATTAGGGGGTCACCGCCCACGATAGCACATCAACTTCAAAATGGTATCACAGTTAGTTAGGGGGTCACCGACCACTGTGTATGTGTCAACACGGTAAAATATGGGAACATCACCCATGACGACATATATAAAGAGGGGAACACTATCCGCGGATGACGTACAAACAACCAAAAGTCAGCATGATTATTGAGTTATCATTGTTATTGAGGCGAATGCTGTCCAGAATGTAATAAAACTACAATGTACAATAAAACGTCTTAATTATGAGTACTTTATCAACAAATAGCACTCGACAACGAAACGTATCTTGGTTGTGGATAGGTTTTTACGTTACCCTTATTAATAATTAACCAGAGGGACAGGGTTTACCAAATGCACGAGGTATAAATGGAATAACAGTAATAAAATAACGGTGGCCCCGAACTAGTTATGTGGGAGGGAGAGATTGACCCAACCGCCTAGACGACCGTTGATAATTTAAGTTAAATTCCCGAACTGAAACCACTTGGTCTCAGTTCAGCGGAATTAGCGAATAGTCTGATGATATAGGCGTCGGTCAGCTGTTGGACAATCCTCCTAACTGCTCTGAAACTTGCACTCTGAATGCTGCGGAACAGCCGGAAATTTCTTATGTGAGATAAGTGTACGCCATCTGGGCGGAAAACCTTCGCTGGGCTGTTCCACAGGTAGTTATGGCTCTAGTAGAACAGACCACGGCGCCCCCCACATGCCGACTATAACGCAGCATTAGCGGATGCAACGCGAGCCGCTCCCGTATCAAAATCGAAATGGCGCCATTTCTTGAGGCGCTCAATTTGGCAAAGACATACCTGACGGACCCCTAAAGTTAACCATTCATCGCCTAATCTACCTAGTTGCGACCCTACTGCCTCTGGAGGTGAGGGAAACTTCCCATCTAGATCGTTGCCCCCAATAAGGTTAATGACTATGTCGGGGAAGCGGACAGAAATCCGGGTCATGGTCGCCGGTTCTCGGAATGTTTTAATGGACGCTCCCTTTCAACCCATAAAACGAACTGAACACGTGTGGCCTAGTCTTTCTAAATTGTCAAGTAGACTTGCAGATTTATGAACGTGCCCAACCAATACGGGTGGCCACGCCCAAGCACAAGCACATCTAGATCCGACTTCGCCGCCGACATAATGAATGGCCGGTTGCGGGAAGTTTTAACATATAACGAAGCAAGGGTAAATGAACCACGAGGCACCCAACGAAATAATAACAAATGAAACAGTAGTCAGCTGAAACGAGAGTTGAGGCGATCTTCCTCCTGCAAGTCAGTAGACGCAGATCGAAGTGTGGACTCACAAGGCGTATTTGAAAACGTACCGACGGTTGGTAAAATCCAAAGTATTTCGAGAGACAAGCAGACAAAACTTCGCATTGCAGAGACTGGAGCAGGAGTGAAAGTTTCAAACTACTGGCGGTTTGAACTGGTTTCCGCTAAGCCGTGATTGGTTGTCTAGCACGGAGTAATACAGATAATTTAGCCAAATAGTTCAGGTGTAGTCTCAGACACCTAGGCAAGTTTAGCAAAGACCTGCCTTGGTTATTTCATAAAATGTGTTATGCATATAGTAAGTTGCATAAATTCATGATGGGCAACTAATTTTCAGTAATTCTGATGGCTATAACAGTGGGACATATTGCATGGGCAATTTGCAGGTGACTGGTGCATGCGGATATAAACGTTTGGTATATTCTAATCATTTCGCACTTGCAATATATTTATTAGAATTAAAAAAATTAACCTATGCAGATACACTTGGGTGGGGAATGCCAGAGACGGTTAGAACCATATTTCCAAAGGTGTAGAAAAACAGCTCCTATTTATAAATTATGTCACCAGCCTGGATTTTATCTCAATCCACTGCTCGCATTTGTGTTCCGTAAATATCCATTACATACATGTTGTGTTATTTCAGGTGTCTCGGTAATAATAGTAACATATCTCGCTATTCAGAATTCTTCAGACGGGTGATCATGCATTGGATAAAGATGGGTACAGACGATGTGAATATGCTAGTACAGAAACCAAGTGTAAACCTTTCCAGTAATAAATATCATCAATTGGTAGTGTTGACACTCTTAATACAAAGCCTGCTATAGAAACGACAATAAACAATTCTTCAAAAGATCAAGTCTCGGGAGGGGAAGACAATCCGGTTGGATTGAATATGAAGCGTTGCAGTGAAAGCCGCTGTGGAAGCCGCCCCGCAGAACCTTCTTTCTCCCAGGACAACTACCCAAGTTGGTACATGGAACGTGCGTACTATGTGCGAAACAGGGAAGACCACCCAAATTGTAACAGACACGAGGCAGTACAAACTTGCCGTACTCGGTCTCTGTGAGACGAGATTGTCGCGGTCAGGGCAGATTTGCCTGGCCACAGGCGAGACTCTTGTTCATTCAGAACACGAGGAAGAGGACGCTGCCTACACAGAAGGAGTTGTTCTAATGCTATCCAAAGGAGCAGCTGGAGCCCTTCTGGACTGGATGGCATTTTCATCCCGCATCATTACAGCAAAATTCGACACCAGAATATGCAAAGTACTGATTGTATATACTATGCGTGGACCAAGAAGAAAAAAAAGGTAAACTAGTCGTGATGGGTGACTTCAATGCCAGTAATATAGGAAAAGAGCTAGTCATGAGGAAGGAGGGCCTTGGTGAGATAACCGAGAAAGGAGAATGGATTTCACCAGACCATCAGACAGAGAACCAGATTGATAACATCTGTACTTCCAGTACTTTTAGAAGACCCATCCAAGACGTCTGCTCCAAGAGGGGAGCTGATGTAGGAACAGACCTGGTCACAGGAAAAATCAAGTTCAAGTTCAACAGATATGTGCAGCCAACCTGAACATTTGCAGCTGAAGGGTGTGACTATCCTTCTACCAAATTGCGTAACGCCCTCCTGAACGAATCAGATGTAAACATGAGACAATACGTGGTGTTAACATGAGACAATACGTGGTGTCAACATGACAACAACACGTAGAAGCCGGCGTATATCGTCATCTAGTGGTTCACTAGCCATTGAAAAGGAAGACTTTATTAACGGAATGTTGGCTGCTCTTGGCAACAAAGAAGTTATTGAAAAACTACAAACAGTTGTAGTAAATGATTTACGGAAAGAAGTTGCGTACCTCAGATGTGTTATCGAAAAGAAAGATGCAACAATAGAGTCACTTACAAAACGAGTCGATGACCTGGAAGTCGCACTTGATGACCATGAACAATACTCAAGGAGAAACTCACTGAGACTTTTCGGTCTTGTGGAAAGCGAAAACGAGGACATAACTAAACGAACAATAGATGCGCTAAATGAATCAATGAATCCAAAACTGAGTCCGCCCCTCCGATTGGAGGAGATTGACCGAATTCATCGAGTCGGACCCAGGGACAAGCCATCAAGACCAGTGCTTGTCAAATTTGCAACATACGCGAGCCGTAGGCGAATCTACAAAGCCAGGGTAGGGTTAAATCCCAACCCACGTAGACCGCGATGGGATGAGAGAGCCGATGCATCAAGCAGCGTCGACACAGACCTGACTGGCACAGCAGGTAAGCCACATGAACAGAGTCAAGGCACCAGGACTCAAGTCCTATTCCTGAATGAGGACCTAACGCAGACCAGGGCCAGACTGCTCTACAACTGCCGGGTCGCAAAAAGGAAGAAGTTGATAAATGACTGTTGGTCGTCAGATGGGACCATCCTCATAAAGAACATTACGAACAAAGTAATCGTTATCAAGACTCTTAAAGAATTGAATGACAATGCCAAATAAGGCATCATGGACTTACATACCCAGTTTCAGTGCTCCGTACCTGTATACACCAAACTATGATTGTATACAGCAAATTCGCTAAGTGCTATGATATAGTGCTATGTTCTTGTAATTGCAAATGTTTTTCTTTTTCTTTCCACTGTGTTTACATGAATTCAATTTACATGTTTATTCAAACATATTTTAATGACGCCAAAACAGTGTTGTATATGTAAAAAGTATGTTAATAAGCATACTTCCTTAACCTGTATCATTTGTTCTTGTGTATATCATACTAAATGTTTACCTTATTTGCAAATTAATGATGTGAAGCTAATTACCAACTGGCACTGCATTAAATGCATTTCGTCTATTCTGCCATTTAATCATTTCAAAAATGACTATGATTTCCTCAATGCCATCTCTGATGATTGGTTTGATGTTACGAATATATCGTTTTGTGATTTACAAAATAAGCTACTTAATCCTTTTGATTTGAATAATAATAGCCACAGTTTGCCTATGTACAATAATGATCCGGATTTGCAATATTTTAATAACGTTTACTCAGCCGTACAAAATAACTGTGACTACTTTGTTGAAGACACTTTTATTAACAAATGTTCTCAACTGTCAACAATGAACAAAATGTTTTCTTTACTACACATTAATATTCGAAGTATTAGCAAACATCTACATGAATTAGATCAGTATCTCCATGTACTAAATCATAATTTTTCGGTTATTGGTATAAGCGAAACATGGTGTCAAGACTACAATGTCAACAGTTGTGATTTACCAGGATACAAAGCAGAACATATTTATAGGCACACTAAAGTTGGTGGTGGTGTTGCCCTCTACATTAAAGACAATATTGCATACCACACTAGATTAGACATTACTAAATTAAATGATTACATAGAATGTCAGTTTATAGAGATTCATAAAGATAGTAATTCATATGGTAAAGATATTATAGTTGGTGTCATATACAGACCGCCAAACAATGATATAAACAAATGTATTGATGAAATGTCTAATATACTTGATATTCTTAACAATGAAAACAAATTATGTTACATTATGGGTGACTTTAACATTAATCTGTTTAACCATGAAGTACATGCACCAACATGTAATTTTTTAAACTTGATGTTTTTACACTCTTATATTCCATTAATAAATAAACCAACAAGGGTAACTAATCAATCGGCAACATTAATTGATAACATTTTTACAAATAATCATAAAAACATGCTCCAGGGCATTATGTATACAGATATATCTGACCACTTCCCAATATTTCTCATTGATAATAATTGCAAATTAACCAACAATCTTAAATACACAACAAACAGAAACTTTTCCCAGGCAAACATAGATACATTTTATAATAACATGCAAAATCTTGACTGGGATATTATGACATACACAAATAATTGTCAAACAGCCTACTCAGTATTTTATAAGTCATTACTGCGAGAATACAATGACTGCTTTCCCATAAAAACAATCAAGCTTAACTACAAGAATAGGAAACCATGGCTAACATATGGGCTAAAAAACTCAATAAAAGAGAAGAATAGACTATATGTTAAATATGTGAGACAAAACACAAGATATAACGAAACTAAATATAAAGTATACAAAAGTAAGTTGAATGGCTTACTAAGGAAATCTGAACGTGAACATTACGCAACTCTCTTTGAAGAAAATAAGCATAACCTTAAAAAGTCTTGGTCCCTTTTAAAAGAAATAATAAACAAGAAACATGAACGTATAACGCAGACAAAATTCATCGTCAACAAAGTAGTAACATCAGACAAAAAACAAATAAGCGAATGTTTTAATAAGTTCTATATAAATGTTGGCTCTAACCTAGCAAAAAACATTCCACAGAACCAAACAGACCCTATGTCATACATGAAAAACAGCAATACTAAAACTATATATCTTGAACCGGTAACTGAAAATGAGGTATCAGCAATAGTAAACTCTCTCAAAATATCTAGTCCTGGATGGGATGATATTTCCAGTAAAGTAATTAAAAAAACATATAAAAGCTTTATTAAACCATTAACATATTTATATAATCTCTCTATAAATACTGGAATATTCCCAGATGAGTTAAAAATAGCTAAGGTAATACCTATCTACAAATCTAAGGAAAAAAAAATATTTTCTAACTACCGACCAATTTCAATATTACCAACTTTCTCTAAAATATTGGAAAGACTAATGTATAACAGGCTGATAAATTTTATTAATAAGTATAACATTCTGTACAAATATCAGTTTGGTTTTCGAAAAAATCACTCCACTAGCATGGCACTAATGACCATTGTAGACAAAATATCAGAAGCACTACAAAACAAACAATTTGTGCTAGGGGTGTTCTTAGATTTATCTAAAGCATTTGATACTGTTGACCATGAGATACTGTGTCAAAAACTCCAATGTTATGGTATACGTGGCTTAGCCAATGACTGGATTAAAAGTTATTTATCTAATAGAAGTCAATATGTGTATTACAATAACACTAGCTCAACTAAACTCTCTATTACTTGTGGAGTGCCTCAAGGTTCCATACTGGGGCCATTGCTGTTTCTATTATATATCAATGATATTGCTAATGTCTCAGATATTCTTTTCTCCTTATTATTTGCCGATGACACTAGTGTATTTATACAGGGTGATCAATTGGATGATATAGCTAACAAAATGAATATTGAACTAAAAAAACTTGTAGCTTGGTTAAATGCTAACAAATTATCTCTAAACATTGATAAGACCCAATACATGATATTTAGAACTTCTAACAGAAAACTTATCAAACCGACAAAACTTGAAATTAATGATAATGCTATTAAACAAGTATCCTCTACAACATTTCTTGGCGTTACTATTGATAACAAACTTAATTGGGCTGAACATATTAACAAAGTTAAATGTAAAATCTCTAAAGGGGTAGGCATTATCAACAAAGCCAAAAGATTTTTAACTAGACCATGCCTGGTCACCTTATATTACTCGTTTCTATTCCCTCATTTGACATATTGTATTGAAGTGTGGGGTGGTGCATTTGACTCATATTGTTCAAGTATTATAAAGGTTCAAAAGAAAGCGGTGAGAATGCTCGTATCAGCTAATATATCAACTCATACAAAACCTATCTTTAAACTACTAAACATCTTAACGTTTAGACAACTATATGTCTACTCAATACAAATGTTTATGTATAAATACAACAGTGGTCTTCTACCAACAATTTTTGGTAATATGTTTAAACTTAATCAAGATGTTCATAGTTACAATACAAGACAATCTACACAAATACACATATCCATGGCAACTTTAGAAATAAGACTTCGTTCTGTAAGAATTAAGGGTGCTATAATTTGGAATTATTTTAACACAAGACTCAACTTTACTTCTTATTCAATAATAAACTACAAATGTATACTTAAGCAATTTATATTACACAATGATGTCAATATATAACATATATCACAATCACAATTTGTTCGTTTTCGACACTTGCACGCTATTTTTGTGTTTAATACTATGATATATGTATTGAAATATATACTAGGGAGTATAACATTGTATAATATTCTTCCCCTATTGTTCTCTTTACATTATCATATAGGGTTTACCTTGATTTGATTTGTATATATTGTAAAGAGTTACAATACATTTGATTTGATTTGGATATCACCCAACGGCAGCAAAACCAGGAACCAGATACAACACTGAACTGTTGAGAGATATAACAACCAAGTACAGCTTCCAGTTGGAATTAGCAAACAGATACCAACTCCTGTTCAACTACATTTAAGATGATGCAACACAGGAACAAGTGTGACAACAAAGCAAATCAGCATGGAAAGAAACATGTGACAAGATACTCAGTAACAGAACAAGACAGCACAAAGACTGGATTACAGCCGAAATCTTGGGGAAGGTAGCAGAAAGGAAGCGAAGAAAAGCAACAATAAACAACAGCCAAACAAGAGCAGCCAATAGAGAAGCACACCGCCTATATAAAAAAGCCAACAAGGAGGTAAAGAGAAGTGTGCCACGTGACAAGAAAGACTTTGTGGCGAGACTGGTCGGCCAAGTAGAAGTAGCCGCAGGACAAAAAACCTGAAAGAACTGTATGACTTTACAAGGAAGCTAGCGGGTACACGTCGTAAAGATGGATAATTGTTATAGACAAAAATGGACAAGTGTTGACAAACCAAGCAAACCAACTCAATCGATGGAAAGAGTATTTCGAAGAACTACTAAACCGACCTTCACCTGATGATCCTCCAGACTAAACACTTCACATAAACAGACCGTCAAAACAGGAAATCAGGAAAGCAATCATGCAGTTGAAGAACGGGAAAGCAACTGGCCCTGGTGGGATTCCACTAGATGCAATAATAATAGTTTAATTACATTAACTTATATAGTTTTTCTATATATCCTACAATTTTATAAATTTATTTTGGCTCCTTAGCTATATTCGTCATAAAACTTACTGTCACTATTATATTTCTGAAATGAAATTAAACACTGCGTATTTACTACAACTATCATGTTTTAACTATGATAAATAACATTTAAAACAGTTCATAAATAAACAGGATTGCGTTGCAATAAAGCGCACTTTTAATCATTAAATGTTACAGTGATCGATTGATCGTCGTCAATCCTAATTAAGATAGTATGTGGATTTGTGAACTACCGTCGTCAACATGAAGGCGTGACCGGAAGTAAATTACTGCGCGCGCATAGGTCGTAGCAATAAACAAGTATTAACTATGAATGGTCCAGCACCGGGAGTTACTCAATCGACGCCACCCGAATCTGCAACTGAGGGCCACCCGACGCCACCCGAATCTGCAACTGAGGGCCACCGCTTTGTATTTATGATCTGATTATGATCGATCGTCGATTTGCTGTGGCCGCTGTCAATCTGTGGAATCAGTTGCCCGATTCAGTGACGATAGCGAAGACACAGCCGCAGTATAAAACACTGAACATTTTTAGAGGATCTTTTTATTTTATGCTGATGGGAACATTTCTACATGCATTTTATTATTATTTTATTATTACAAATATACATTTATTTTTGTTTATTTTATATAAGTAATACATTTATTTTTTTACACAATTATTAATATTTTATTAAGTTATGATTGCATATATGTAAAGTGTCTAAGAACAAATTTCATTGATCAGGCATTATATAAATAGTGTTGTTGTTATTAATATTATTATTATTATTAGCATTATTATTATTAGCATTACTATTATTATTAGTGTTATTATTAAACCATGTGACAAATTAGAATTAACATATCGAATATAGTGTGTTTAAAGAACACTTCATACCAGGAGATTAACATAAGTCGAAATGTTCGTTAAAGATTGTTGTAAAATGTCTGTTCAAACTTAAGGCAGGTAGAAGAACTGGATGGATCACGGAAGCGTCAGCAATCCCCAGACCATGACCCACCATGGCCAACAGAGGACAGGACCCAGTGCCACCTATGGAACGAGATTAGACACGGAAAGTTCACGAGTGATATGTGATAATGATTGGGTATGTTGAGATACATAACTTTCAAACACTTGATAAGCAGTTTACGACTTGGTGTTTTCAAATATGTGTAGGAAGCCGGATGTTACTTAGTTGTGACATAATTCATAACGTTCCTGAAATTAACGTTTTGTTATTATATTGAAAGCTATTGCACATTTGCATGGCTAAGTTACTGTGTTAATATATTGCTGACGCTACGAGCCGCCGTAGTACATCAGTTCTGATACACGCGGGTATCCACACTCAATACTAGAACGATATCGTCGCTGATGTTCCACCAGTAATCACTTGGTTGTTTGTACCAACATATACTTCCACTTTTGTTGCACGTATTCAACAAAGGTTGTTAAATTCAATTTGTTACATAAAAACACACAGAGTTCTGGTCAAACAGTTTATTATTCAAACACCAAAGTACAAAGTATCAACAAAACGCTTGTTCATTTACATCCGTTAGAGGTTACGACTATTTCCTTAGATACGTATAGGTTTTCGAGTTTACCTATTTCATNATATGTTGGTACAAACAACCAAGTGATTACTGGTGGAACATCAGAATTTGATCTGGTGCTGGCAGATTCAACGCTGAAATGCGCCAACTTGCATACAGAGATGACTGTCGACCACCTACTGGAATGCCCAGCATGCCCGCCTGTATGCGACGAGGACATCCAGGTAGTCAACGAAGCAGCAGTGACATGACTCCGCCAGCTAGATTGTATAGAGCGGAAGTGGAAGTACACGACAGAAGATCATGTATATAATAATAATATAGTACAGGACAAGTGAAAACATCCTTCACTTAACTGTTTGTCATTTGCTAATACGGCTATGTGTACATGTAATATACATCAAGTTATGGAGTTGATAAATTTATCTTAACTCTAGCGACACACTACATTGCTAGTTGTCGTTTGATGAATACAATAATTAGTGGTATTGCTACATACGTACTAAATCATGACATTATGACACATTAATAGCATGACAATATACATATCATATATAACACCAAGTGTTGGTATAGCACGCGACCTTTTGTACAATTCCGACACAACATATTAAGACCAGCAACACGCTGAGCTTGACTAAACAATAGAAAAAGGACAATAATCATAGTTGCCTAACAACACTTTGAGGAAACGACGACTACAGAATAAGTGATAACAGTATGATGACACAAACATGATGACACAAACATGATGACACAAACATGATGACACAAACATGATGACACAAACATGATGACACAAACATGATGACACAAACATAAACATAGGTTTATAAAGTTTTACAGAACTGTAGCCTTGTCAAACAACATGGTTGTTAATTATATAGCAAATACAATGACATTTGCTTATAGGTCCATTATGGGCAATCATTTAAGACACATTATATCCAAATATAACATGACCTACCATGAAATATTGTATGCTCCTATGAGTGCTATTAAGCATAAACGTAAAGAAATGTGGAATATCAATGTCAATGCTACATACTATGACAATGCAAACAATATTTGTGAATTGGTGAAAATGAAAAAGTTTAAAAATTACGCTCTATTAAATAAGGACGAATATGATGCTGTGAGTCCATATTTCAGCACAATATAATTTGAGTGCGTATATAAGACAATACGCACTATGTTTGCCGTTGATGCGAGCCAACGTGACACGACTGACGGTTCAGCACCTGCCAAGTTCCTCTCCTCCCTCGGTCATAGAGGTCGGACAGTTACATCGATATTGGAGATCTGTATGCAACAAATGATTCGATTCGATATCGTTATACATGTTGATTTGACGTGGTGATTACCGTCATCATCTTTCACTGATGCATGAGCCTGGATAATATTATATATTATGAATATTCATGTACCAAGTAACTCCCTCCCATACTATTTCCAGCGTACGTTTCTATTTACAAACCCTGGACATTGTTGACGTACTACTACTATTATATTATCTGAATACGAATAGTTAACGTACTACTATTATATTATCTGAATACGAATAGTTAACGCTGTTAGTGATTCCATATGATTCCATTGCAGTAAAAATAAAACGTAGCCCTTTTGCATCCCCTGTCATGACAAGGTCGCCAACACTATTTGACACTTTTTACTAGACAACTCCTGAGTACTACAGCCGAAGACACCGATACCAAGAATTCAAATGGCATGGTAAGCAATCAACCACCTTAACAAAATAAATTATGGAAGTCTGCAACACCACGCAACTATATGTTAAATCATAGAGCTGGAACAATGTGCAGCCACGAAAACGACAAGAATCAGTGCGTATCAATGCAACCCTTTATCTCCCATCTGGTTAGCTTCCCTCCGCGGGGAAGATGCCCTAGGATAGCTTCCCTCACTCTGGATATCTTCCCCTCAACACCTAAATTATCTTCGCTCCGCAATATTCCCCCCACGACTAGAAGGACGAAAATGGTGTAACTACTTCAATATTTCTTATAATTTTCATAATATGAAATATTTGCACGTGCAACAAAAATCACAAAATTACATTTAGTGCCAACAGCTCATACTCTTTCATGATAATTAAAACCATGGGGCATTTACAACCAATGGCATAATGCAATATTTTGTAACTATCAGCAATGAAAATACATGCAAAATAGGTTAGCAAATGTTTGACCTATTTTCAGAAAATAGGTCAAATACATTAATAGGTTAACCCTCTATTCTTATCACACTAAAATAACGCAATTAATTAAATTCAGTCTCTACAACCCACACTGTTTCATTCAGTCTCTACAATCCAACAACTTGCAGTTATAAAAAAACTCAAATGAAGAATACACCTGAAACTTGAATATACTAATACATAAATCCCTACTTTTGTAATTTCACTTGCTGAGAATTGTCTACAGCCCAAACTGTGTCATGGTGATTAAAGTCATAAGTCAATCAATTATCATACAATTATCATTTAAAAAATCACGAAATTGAATATAACGTTTCTTCGCTGCATCATTACTGGCCGTCACCGACGAGACATTTTGCCTGGCAGGCGCTGACCCAACACTTTTATTGCTGTAGCAATGGCCACCACCTCACATACAGTCGTTGCGTAAGGGGGGATATCCAGGATGGAGGAACACACCCTAGTTTTATCACACTTCAGTGAGGCCAAAAAGAGCAAACAGTTCATTAGTGTTTGAGAAATTCCAACTTATGTGCAATCAAGTGTGTATTTTGGGAGGGAAGTATCTCGATGTCACTCTTTCTTTGCTCCGAAGAACCTGTGCGGTCTCTATTTTACGCTATCATTTCTTGTATTGTTTTCTAGTATGTGGTTGTATACTGTAATTCTTGCGTGTCATTGAACACTGTGTATTCTCTTTTGTATATTGTCGTATGTATGTTTGAATGTCGTCGTCGACAACAATATGTGAATGCTCAAACACTCACGTTATTGAGTAAACACTAAGGTTATCTCCATAAACACTAAGGTTACCTCCATAAACACTAAGGTTACCTCCATAAACACTAACGTTACCTCCATAAACACTAACGTTACCTCCATAAACACTAAGGTTACCTCCATAAACACTAACGTTACCTCCATAAACATTAACGTTACCTCCATAAACAATACCACGAGTCTCGATCTTCATCTTTCACGCACTCCGACACACGCACTCAAAAAGGTCTGTACTAGCCACCCCCTTCCCCGCCCCCACGTGGATTATCCGGAACTGTCTAAACTAAAGACACCACATGCATTTAATAGAACATCATGTCGACATTCGACGTATTTTCATATTTGTGCACGTGAAACATAAGGGAAAGAAAACGCCAGGTTAACGCCTTCTCGTAGGATCTCTGCCTGGCTATATCCGTCCTTATAGCGGTTGCTAATCTGGTTTTACACTTAATCGATCGCGCCCACACGAACACTAGCACACATGCACACACGCACACAAACCCGCGCACACACGCACACGCGTACCCTAGCACACACGCACACACGCACACACTGTTGCTTCATTTTCTTTCTCATGTCTTCCTAACATGTAACAGTTCGTGCTTCCTTTATATGTTGCCAATGGGTGTCGGTGTCCATGTTTTCGTCATGTAGAAGGTTTTGGAGGGCTTCGCCTTGTTTTACTGAATGTGAGTCAACATTTCTCTCTCTCTTTCTCTCACTTACTCACTCTCTCTCTCTCTCTCTCTCTCTCTATCTCTCTCTTCTTCTTCTTCTTCTTCTTCTTCTTCTTCGGGAAATCCACGATGTATATGCTTCTCTTTACGTCTCTCTTTTTCAATTTCAACTGCAGTCTGGCTAGCACTAGATGTTGGTGAAAGGCTGTGTCTGCTCCTCTTTGTGCTCGTATGTTCGTTAATGTTCTGAATTTCTGTCTTACACAGATGTAGTAGATATGTTCCTCGATTATATGGTCTTGTGATGTCCAAGTTGCCTTATGGATTCCTCTTTGTCGGAATGCATTTTGTCCGATTATCAATATGATGAGCACACAAAGGCCTACAACTACCTCGACATTCTCATTCATCTTTTCGGGTCCACGTGTGCCTATCATCTCTTCACATCCTGTGTTGTTTGTTCATGTTTCACATTGAAGTATCTCATGAGTATAGTCATGTCTTTCTCGTTCAGTTTGTCGAGCAATGTCTGCAGTTTGTTGTACACGTTCTCTTTTGTTTCTTCATCCTCACCGTTTGTTGGTGCACAGCTCTGTATGATGCTTGATGTTGTAATGACATCGCTACCTTCATCTTGTCATATTTAATGTTGTAATGACATCGCTACTTCTATTATGATTGCTTATTATTGTTGCTTTTGAAAATGAAGATTCAAACATTAAATAATTCGTTCATTCATAGCATATATGATGTGTAGCTTGATATGTTCATCTTAGTTTCAAATAAAGAATATGTTACATTTGGTCCTGTTGCCTCTCAGCTGATGATGACGTTCTGTGCCTCTTATGCAGCACTACTTCTACGTGTTGGGCGTCTTTTTTCGTGACCTGAGAACAGAAACACATGTCCTGTATTTAACATGATAGGTGTCCGTCTCCTTTAATTGGGGAGGTAAAATAATCATTGCATATAAAGGTCGGTTTGGCGATAATGTTCTGAAAAGGACTGGCTATTTGAGTGAGACCTCGAAACAATTCTACTTATATCTTCTCGCCTAGTAACATCTACGGTTATAAGATCGTTGCAGTATAGTGCCGATCGTAAGAATGTATACGTCTCAAAGGTCACACTCGATCTACGGTCTGTGAATACAACGCATGATTGTCATTTCTACTCTACCATTTGTGCCACGGCGCGCCTTATCATAGATCTGGCATATGCTTCATTGCACCCATTCACTCAAGTCAAACAACAGTCTGTTAAATACACCAGGCAAACCGATGTTGCCCAGAGTATCGTAGTGTTGACAGTAACCACAGAGATCACGACGCGTTAGTTTGGAAGAGTTTCTGGTGAGTGTTGCTTCGTCAAATGCGTAGCCTGCCAATAATGTCAAAACATTAGGTAGTCGTTTGCCATTGCGACACATGCAAGTAGTTTAACTAACTAGTCCACAAGATATTGTTCTATATACACACCAGACATGTGTGCCGTAATCGTTGACGAGTGCACACATTGCTTTGCATACATGTCAGACAAGTGTGTATACAACTCGTTCAGCGACCACTGGTCGTTGTTAGTCACTAAGTCGAACTCGACCCAGGGGAATGTACTACAGGGCCGAGATCCACTTAGTGACCAAAGTGACTAATTACCAGTCAAATCACGACCAGCGTCAATTCACGAACAGCGTTACCAGTCAAGTCACGAACAGCGTAAATGTCTGACAAGGCTTGGTCAGAATTACGTATTACCGACCAACTAACATTGCCACCGCCTGCAGGTGGTGTAAGCTCTGGTCAACGATGTGACAACATGGCAACCGACATAGCGTCATAAGAAACAAATAGACAGTAACACGAGCATTTGCCAATATTGCAGTCATCTTTTTAGTATCGTTTTTTTATTCATAATATACAATTATTGTTCTGTTTGGGTTAACATAATGATCGAAACTAGTGTTATTAATATCACATGGACTTCACTCAAGTCGTAGTGACCAGAGAGATACACGAAATGTAAATGGCCCCAGTTGGCGACTCATAATTACGAGTTGACCGTGGTCGTTAACTCTACTTACATGAGGTGAACTCGTCCTTACAGTAGATACTAGCGCATTCGAAGGCAGCGTGACTCATTGAACACTTATCGGTGTAAGTCGAACTCGGCTCAGGTGTCAACATTAAGAGCAGCGCAAAGTTCAACAATTGCAACACCGTCAACGTTCCGCTTGAATAGCCATGAATAGTGAGGCTAGTCACGCGAATGGCAATGTCTGTGCTGACAGATGTTTGACGGATCAGTCAACCGCAATCTTGTCGCCGTCTGACGCCATCTGTGACTCGAGTGGTGAGAAGACGACAAAGAACGACGGCAATATTTGAACTATAAACAGAGGGAATGGGACAAATAAATTGTCGATATTGAGACTCGCCAATTGTTCCACAACTTGCCGACTCTCGTGGAGAGGCTTGTACAGAAGACTTGTACAGAAGACTTGTACAGAAGACTTGTACAGAAGACTTGTACAGAAGGCTTGTACAGAAGACTAGTACAGAAGACTCGAGTCGTTTATGATTCAGATGGAAGAAAATAGTGTAAAGTTTATTTAGAATTGTGAGTGGATTGGTAAAAGTGGGTGTGAGGGAATCGGAATAGGGGCGCCTAAAGTTTGCGTATATGTGGCTTAATATGTTCAGATATCCCTACCATATTCGTCTGGGGCCGCACCATGTCTAGTTTTCTTGAGTAGGGATCGCTCTAGCGAGCTATCTGGTGGATGAAGGGGTAGCGCATAGGGTGAAGCTAGAGCTAGAATATATGACAACCCCAAAAATATGCCTTTAGCGATTAATAGTTTCTTGGTACTCCTGCCTCAACAGGTGAGTCTACCACAACGTTCCGCTTGAGTAGCCACGAATAGTGAGTCTACCACAACGCCGACAGTAGGATTTTAATGTTTCTGTCAGTTCGACACGTTAAATGTATTAGCGTGATGCTTCAGTCGCCTTCATTTACTTTGTGTATGCTATATAGCAACCTGCGCGCCATCCACACATCTACACGTACGCCTAAGCACGAAGCTACTGTCTGTCACAATCTGTTTTAGTACACGAAGAAACAAATAACGTAGAGACGGAGGGTACAACCGCCATAGTTAGGAAATACAGGAATTTGGTCAGAACACTAAAGCAGACGCGGGTTGAACAGGTAATACTGTCAGGGATTCTACCAGTAATAGGAAGGAGGGGTCATAGATATCGAAATTGCCGGGGGATGGCAATTAACATGCTAGTCGAGAAGCTATGTAGGAAAGAGGAAGTGGGTTTTGTGGATTTGTGGGGAAGTTTTGTTGGAAGCGCTGATTTGTACATGAAGGACGGGCTGCATCTAAGTGGAAAGGGGGCAGCAGTATTTGCGGAAGGACTTGCAGCACCAGTAGACAGTGCCATAGGTAGCATAATGAATGTTATAGGTAGTCAACACTATTTAAACTAGAAACGCAGGGGGGTACTTAGAGATTCCTCAAGCAGGACAAGAGGCTACTAGTACAGATACACCAATAACAAAATGTCAAAAAACATGTCCGAAGCAGGTTATAGATGCGTGTGTTTAAATGCTAGGAGTATAGTAAATAAGAAAAATTAATTAAACATTATGGTAGAAGATATTGACCCTCACATAATTGGCATAACCGAATCATGGGCCAACACAGATATTACATATGCTGAATTAGGATTGACAGGATACGTAATGTTTAGGAGAGATCGAATTAGAAGAAGGGGAGGGGGAGTTATGTTATATGTTAAATAATCTATTCAGGCATATGAAATAAAATTAGAAAGCGAAGCAGATTACGATGAAGCTTTTTGGTGCAAAATAGTTTCAGGAAATTCAAAATTAACTATTGGATTAGTTTGCCGAAGTCCAAACATAAACAAAGAGGATAACACAAAAATACAAAATGCTATAAAGGAAGTTAGTAAAGGGGAATGTATTATAATGGGAGAGTTTAACCATGGACACATACAATGGAAATCTCTAGAGAGTACAGGGGTTGAGGACCAACAATTTTATTATTAATTCAGGAGAGCTTCCTTACTCAGCACTTGCTAGAACCAACCAGGGGAGAAAATGTATTAGATATAGTTTTATCTTCACAAAGAGAATTAGTGGACAATGTAAAAATACATGAACCATTGGGTAACAGTGACCACAATCAAATACATTTTGATATCAACGTAAAATCAGAAAGTAAAAATAAAAAAACGTATTGGAGAAACTTCCACAAAGGTAACTATAAAGATATGAGAAAATACTTAGCAAAGCTAGATTGGATTAACATGCTGATGAACAAGACCTCAATTGAATGTTGGAATATCCTAAAATATGAAATTGAGAGTATCATCGATATTTTTTCCCTTGAAAAAACAAGGAAAATTGTCTAGAAAGAAACACTTGTCAAAAGAAGCTATTAGAAAAATAGTGTTTAAACAAACTATGTGAACGGTTTATAGGCGTACCAGAAAGGATGAAGACTATGTAAATTACAAAGAGGCACTTAACCTAGCTACAACTGAAATGAGAAAATCTAAAAGAACCTTTGAAAAAAAATTGGCAGGTAATATAAAAATGAGAGCAAGAGTTTCTATGCTTATGAAAGGAGTAAACAGAAAGTTCGAGATAAGGTCGGACCATTGGAAAACAACAGTGGAAACATAATTTCAGAGGGGTTTCAAATGGCAGAGGTCCTGAATGAGTATCTCAGCTCAGTATTTACCACAGAAAATATCAGTTCACTTCCAGTTCCATTTACTAAATTTGAGATAAATACATCAGAACATTTAGGGCAGTTATTTGTAACTCCTGTAATGATAGCAAACAAAATTAAGAAGATGAAAGATAATAAATCACATGGAGTTGATGGGATACCACCAAAACTGCGTAAGGAAATTGTTAAGCAAACTAGTACACCACTTGCAAAATTGTTTAACTTGTAACTAGAAGAAAGAATAGTTCCTTCAGAATGGAAAGAAGCAAACGTTACGCCACTATTTAAGAAGGAATCGAGTAACAAGCCAGACAATTACAGACCAGTGAGTTTAACATCAGTTGTATATAAATTACTCGAAACATTAATTATAGACCACATGGTAGAATTCCTTATAAAACATAATTTAATAAATACATCTCAACATGGGTTCCTAAAAGCAAGGTCATTTCTAACCAATATCTTATGTTTTTTTGAAGAAATGAAAAAGTGGGTAGATGACGGGTCACCAGTGGACGTTGTCTGCTTAGATTTTCAGAAAGCTTTCGATAAAGTGCCACAACAAATATTGATACTTAAACTTAAAACCCATGGTATAGGTAATGATGTAATCAACTGGATAGAAAAGTGGCTTACACACAGAAGACAGAGAGTAATAGTAGATGGTGAGATTTCAAACTGGAAATCAGTTCTGAGTGGGGTATTGTATTCAAGCATGGAGGCCGTGTCGTAAAAAGGACATAGACAAGCTAGAAAGAATACAACTAAAGAGCAACTATAATGATTCCAGAATTGAGATACCTTAGTTACGAAAGTTGCTTTTTACAATGTGGTTTGACAACACTAGAGACCAGGAGACTAAGAGTACACCAAATAGAAGTATTTAAAATAGTGAACGTTTATGAGGATGTTGATACATTCCCATCCCATTATCTTTGACAGAGACTTCAACTTTCGCCAGCATATCTCTCAAGTATGTAAATACTGTTTCTATCATATTCGTGATCTTCGTCGAATTCGGCGTCACATATCTATATCCACTGCTAAAACAATATCAATTGCACTAATTAGCAGCCGCCTTGACTATTGCAATTCACTACTAAATAACATCGCTAAAAGAGACTTGGCTAAATTCCAACGAGTACAAAATTGTCTGGCACGTGTGGTTCTCAGGGCGTCTCGGTTTTCAGTGTCATTACCACTACTTAAACAGTTACACTGGCTTCCAGTTTCTTATCGAATTAATTTTAAGCTGTCCACTCTTGCATATCGTGCTATATCTACACAACAACCATCCTACTTGGCTAGTCTCCTGCATCTTTCAAATATCCCTTGACAGCTAAGATCATCAACTTCACAACAACTTATTGTACCTAAAACAAAACTTAACTTGGGTAAACGTGCTTTCTCTGTCGCTGCGCATAGGGTCTGAAATGAACTCCCTATCACTTTGAAAACATCTGAAACTATTGCTATTTTCCGAAAAAAACTCAAAACATATCTATTCCAAATTGCGTTCCCACCATAAATGTTCGGTTGTCCCTCGTTCTGATACTGACTTTTGCGCGTCCCTGTTTACGATTACGCTTACTGATTCTGTTTTGTTGCGCCTCTGAGCTCAGGTTCCTGAGGATATAGGCGCCATAGAAGTCAATTATTATTATTATTATTACCACCAAAATACTTAAGGAAATTGTTGAGCAAATTAGTACACCACTTGCAAATTTGTTTCACTTGTCAGTAGAAGAAGGAACAGTTCCTTTAGAGTGGAAAGAAGCAAACATTATTCCAATATTTAAGAAGGGATCGAGGAACAAGCCAGAAAATTACTGACCAGTGAGTTTAACATCAGTTGTACATAAATTATTCGAAACATTAATTAGAGACCACATGGTGGAATTCCTTGTAAAATATAAATTAATAAATACATCTCAACATGGGTTCCTAAAAGCAAGGTCAGAGCTAACTAATCTCTCATGTTTTTTTGAAGAAATTACAAAGTGGGTAGATGACGGGTCACCAGTGGATGTTGTCTACTTAGATTTTCAGAAGTGCCACATCAAAGATTGTTACTTAAACTAAAACCCCATTTCATAGGTAATGATGTACTCATATGGATACAAAAGTGGCTTGCACACAGAGAGTAATAGTAGATGGTGAGATTTCAAACTGGAGATCTGTTTTGAGTGGGGTACAACAGGGATCATTATTAGGCCCTATACTGTTTTTAATATATATAAATGATTTGGAAGATGACATATCTAGCAAAGTACTCAAATTTGCAGATGACACAAAAGTATTCAGAAAGGTTACTAATGATACAGATAAACAAAGTTTACAAGATGATCTAGATAAATTAGTTAAATGGTCAGAAAAATTGCAAATGTTATTCAATTTTGGGAAGTGTAAATGTATACACATAGGACATGGAAACATGGACGAAGAATATAAAATGGCGGATTCTGTGCTAGATAGAACCACACAAGAAAAGGACTATCATGTATAAGGAGAAACAGCTAATTGTACCCCTGTACAAAGCAATGGTTATACCACATTTGGAATATAGTATTCAAGCATGGAAGCCGTATCGTAAAAAGGACATAGACAAGCTAGAAAGAATACAACTAAAGAGCAACTACAATGATTCCAGAATTGAGAGACCTTAGTTACGAAAGTCGCTTATTACAATGCGGTTTGACAACACTAGAGACCAGGAGACTAAGAGGAGACCAAATAGAAGTGTTTAAAATAGTGAATGGTTTTGAGGATGTTGACAGGAAAATGTTCTTCAAACTTAAATAAGGCAGTAGAACCACAGGACACAAAGCAGCATAAGTTAAGGAGCAGTGTAGGTTGGACATGAGAAAGTACTCTTTCTCACAGAAGGTGATAAATGAATGGAACAAACTGCCAAATGATTGTGTTAATTCTAGTAGAGTGAATATGTTTAAAAATAGAATTGACAGATATTTGATAAGGGCGGGCTACACATAGATGAGAAAATTGTTGGACTCTTGATAAGCCAATGGCTTCCTTGTCCACTTGCCATCTGGAACTTGTTGTTTGGGATGGCAATCTTGTTAAATCTTGTTAAAAATGCGGAAGTAACTCGCTTGCGTCGATCTGTTCCACGAGCTATAAGCCACATTTGATATTTAAATAAAAAACTTGGCGAGCAATTAGTTGTTTCGTACTGGTGACGTATTATCATGTTATCAGAGTGTTGTATTGTCTAACTTATTGTGTTATAGTGCCAAATGGGTCAGTCATAACCTTGTTCCACAGAAGAAGTAATGTATAATACGAGTTGAAATGAGGAAAGGATTAACGCTTTGCTATGTTGTTATGCGCTGCAGTTGGTTTGAATCATATCGCTGCTGAAACGAAACGACGCTTTTCATTAATTGCTTGTCAAATAAGCCAGAGGCATTGTTTTAGTAAAGCGTAATCAAGCTGAGCAATAATATAATGGGGATGTATTATTAAGTGTCACAGTTGTTTTCTACTGCACATTATGTGCGGAAAGTCATTTTTTATCCAGCTTTTTCAATGGTTGTAAAGAATCACATACCCTTGTCATAAAAAGAGGAAAACACATATGTTATGTAACATGGTTATATTTTGTAGTTGCTACATTTAATGTAGTAAGTCAGACGATTATATGGAAGCAACTGAGAAAGAAACTATTCTAAGTTAAATTAAGAAACTGAAAATAGGTATTGATAAAATGGATGCTGATATTTATGCCCATAAAAATGTGTACTGGGTCACACTGGGCCACACAGGTACTATGAGGGATAATCAATTGGAAGCATTTAAATATATTATATTACTTGCCTTGTATGCCTTTAAAAAAAATCAGTATAGTTAATTTTCATGATAATA